>CM052702.1:1252276-1269776 GCA_028551405.1 Uromys caudimaculatus
ACTCCACTGTGTAAATATGTACCACATTTTTTTTATCCATTGCTCTGATGAGGGACATCTGGGTTGTTTCCAGCTTCGGGCTATTATAAATATGGCTGCTATAATCATAGTGGAGCATGTGTCTTTATTACATGTTGGAGCATCTTCTGGGTATATGCCCAGGAGTGGTATAGCTGGGTCCTCAGGTAGTATTATGTGCATTTTTCTGAGGGTCCACCAAACTGATTTCCAGAGTGGTTGTACCAGTTTGCAATCCCACCAACAGTGGAGGAGTGTTCCTCTTTCTCCCCATCCTCGCCAGCATCTGCTGTCACCTGAGGTTTTGATCTTAGCAATTCTGACTGGTGTGAGGTGGAATCTCAGACTTGTTTTGATTTGTATTTCCCTGATGACTAAGAATTTTGAGCACTTCTTTAGGTGCTTCTCAGCCCTGCGAATTTCCTCAGTTGAGAATTCTCTGTTTAGCTCTGTTCCCCATTTTATGATAGGGTTATTTGGTGTTCTTTCTAAGTCTATGAAGAATTGAGTTGGAATTTTGATGGGGATTGCATTGAATCTGTAGATTGCTTTTGGCAAGATGGCCATTTTTAACTATATTAATCTTGCCAGTCTATGAGCATGGGAGATCTTTCCATCTTCTGAGGTCTTCTTCAATTTCTTTCTTCAGAGACTTGAAGTTCTTGTCCTATAGATCTTTCAATTGTTTGGTTAGAATAACACCAAGATATTTTATATAGTTTGTGACTCTTGTAAGGGGTGTCGTTTCCCTAATTTCTTTCTCAGCCTGTTTATCCTTGGAGTATAGGAAGGGTACTGATTTGTTTGAGTTAATTTATATCTGGCCACTTTGCTGAAGTTGTTTATCAGCTGTAGCAGTTCTTTGATGGAGTTTTTTGGGGGTCACAAAAAGTATACAATCATATCATCTGCAAAAGTGATATTTTGATTTCTTCCTTTCCAATTTGTATCCCTTTGACCTCCTTTTGTTGTCTAATTGCTCTAGCTAGAATGTCAAGTACTATACTGAATATATAGGGAGAGAGTGGACAGCCTTGTTTAGTCCCTGATTTTAGTGAGAATGCTTCAAATTTCTCTCCATTTAGTTTGATGATGGCTATTGGTTTGCTGTATATTGCTTTTACTATGTTTAGGTATGGGCCTTGAATTCATGATCGTTCCAAGACTTTTATCATGAAGGGATATTGAATTTTGTCAAATGCTTTTACAGCATCTAATTAAATGACCATGTGGTTTTTTCTTTGAGTTTGTTTATGTAGTAGATTGCATTGATGAATTTCCAGGTATTGAACCATCCCTGCATCCCTGGGATGAAGCCTACTTAATTGTGATGAATGATCATTTTGATGTGTTCTTGGATTCAGTTTGTGAGAATTTTATTGAATAGTTTTGCATGAAATTCATAAGGGAAATTGATCTGAAGTTTTTTTTTTCTTTGCTGGGTCTTTGTGAGGTTTTGGTATCAGTGTAACTGTGGCCTCATAGAATGAATTGGGTAGTGTTCCTTCTGTTTCTATTTTGTGGAATAGTTTGAAGAGAATTGGTATTAGGTCTTCTTTGAAGGTCTAAAAGAATTCTGTACTAAACCCATCTGGTCCTAGACTTTTTTTGGTTGGGAGACTTTTAATACTGCTTCTATTTCTTTAGGGATTATAGAACTGTTTAGATGGTTTATCTGATCCTGACTTAACTTTGGTATTTGGAATCTGTCTAGAATATTGTCCATTTCACCCAGATTTTCCAATTTTGTTGAGTATAAGCTTTTGTAGTAAGATTTGATGATTTTTAAATTTTCTTCAGATTCTGTTTTTATATCTCCCTTTTCACTTCTGATTTTGTTAATTTGGATACTGTCTCTGTGCCCTCTGGTTCATCTGGCTAAGGTTTATGTATCTTGTTGATTTTCTTGAAGAACCAGCTCATAGTTTTGTTGATTCTTTGTATAGTTCCTTTTGTTTCTACTTGGTAGATTTCAGCCCTGAGTTTGATTATTTCTTGCCGTCTACTCCTATAGGGTGTATTAGCTTCTTTTTGTTCTAGAGCTTTCAGGTGTGCTGTAAAGCTGCTAGTGTATGCTCTCTCCAGTTTCTTTTTGGAGGCACTCAGAACTGTGAGTTTTCCTCTTAGCACTGCTTTCATTGTGTCTGATAAGTTTGGGTATGTTGTACTTTCATTTTCATTAAATTCTAGGAAGCCTTTAAATTCTTTCTTTATTTCTTCCTTGACCAAGTTATCATTGAGTAGAGCGTTGTTCAGCTTCCATGTGTATGTGGACTTTCTGTTGTTTTTGTTGCCATTGAAGACTGGCCTTCCTCCATAGTGATCTGATAGGAGGCCTGGGATTCTTTCAATCGTTTTGTATCTGTTGAGGTTTGTTTTGTGACCAATTATATGGTCAATTTTGGAGAAGGTACCATGAGGTGCTGAGAAGAAGGTATATCCTTTTGATTTAGGATGAAATGTTCTATAGATATCTGTTAAATCCATTTGGTCCATAACATCTGTTAGTTTCACTGTGTCTTTGTTTAGTTTGTGTTTCCAAGATCTGTCCATTGATGAAAATGGGGTGTTGAAGTCGCCTACTATTATTGTGTGAGGTGCAATGTTTGCTTTGAGTTTTATTAAAGTTTCTTTTATGAATGTGGTTGCCCTTGCATTTGAAGTATAGATGTTCAGAATTGAGAGTTCCTCTTGGTAGATTATGCCTTTGATGAGGATGAAGTGTCCCTTCTTATCTTTTTTGATGACTTTTGGTTGAAAGTTGATTTTATCTGATATTAGAATGGCTACTCCTGCCTGTTTCTTGGGGCCATTTGCCCGAAAAATTGTTTTCCAGCCCTTTACTCTGAGGTAGTGTTCATCTTTAACACTGAGGTGTGTTTCCTGTATGCAGCAAAATGTTGAGTCCTATTTATGTATCTAGTCTGTTAGCCTATATCTTTTTATTGGGGAATTGAGTCCATTGATGTTAAGAGATATTAAGGAATAGTGATTGTTTCTTCCTGTGATTTTTGATGTTATTTTTATGTTTGTGTGGCTATCTTTTTTGGGGGTTGTTGAAAGATTACTTTCTTGTTTTTTCTGGGGTGTAGTTTCCCTCCTTGTGTTGGCATTTTCCATCTGTTATTCTTTGTAGGTCTGGGTTTGTGAAGTTATTGTGTAAATTTGGTTTTGTCATGGAATGTCTTGGTTTCACCATCTATGGTAATTGAGAGTTTTGCTGGATATAGCAGCCTGGGCTGGCTCTTGTGTTCTCTTAGGATCTGTATGAGATCTGTACAGGATCTTCTAGCTTTCATAGTCTCTGGTGAGAAATCTGGTGTAATTCTGATAGGTCTGCCTTTATATGTTGCTTGACTTTTTTTCCTTTACTGCTTTTAATATTCTTTCCTTGTTTTGTGCATTTGGTGTTTTGACTATTATGTGATGGGAGGAATTTCTTTTCTGGTCCAATCTATTTGGAGTTCTGGAGGTTGCTTGAATGTTTATGTTCAACTCTTTCTTTAGGTTAGGGAAGTTTTCTTCTATGATTTTGTTGAAGATATTTAGTGGCCCTTTAATTTGGGAATGTACACTCTCTTCTATACCTATTATCCTTAGGTTTGGTCTTCTCATTGTGTCCTGGATTTCCTGGATGTTTGGGTTATGAGATTTTTGTATTTTTCATTTTCTTTGACTGTTATGTCAATGTTTTGTATGGTATCTTCTGCACCTGAGATTCTCTCTTCTGTCTCTTTTTTTCTGTTGGTGATGCTTGCATCAATGACTCCTATTCTCTTTCCTAGGGTTTCTATCTCCAGAGTTGTCTCCCTTTCTGATTTCTTTATTGTTTCTATTTTCATTTTTAGCTCCTGGATAGTTTTGTTCATTTCCTTTGCCTGGTTGGTTGTGTTTTCCTGTATTTCCTCTTTAAGGACTTCTAGCTGTTTCTCTATGTTCTCTTGTATTTCTTTAAGGGAGTTATTTATTTCCATCTTAAATTCTTCTATCATCATCATGAGAAGTGATTTTGAATATGAATCTTGCTTTTCTGGTGTGTTGGGGTACCCAGGGCTCACTGTGGTGGGAAAACTGGGTTGTGATGATGCCAAGTTGCCTGGGTTTCTGTTCCTTGTGTTCTTTCCCTTTCCTTTAGGCATCTGGTTATCTCTGGTGTTAGCTGGTCTTGCTCTCTCTGACTGTGACTTGTCCCTCCTGCAAGCCTTAGCTTCAGTACTCCTTGGAGACCAGCTCTCTTTGAGATTAATTTGAATTTGGAGAGCTGTGGTACAGGGTCATCTCTGGAGTGCAGACAGAAACCAGAAGGATCCTGTCCCCTGCTGTTCCTTTGTTCCTATGTCCTGATGGCTCTGTGAGGGTCCCTCTTGATTGAAGAATTTGAACAGTAGTGCTGTTCTCCCTGGGCCCAAAGTGTGTTGGTACTCCTTGGAGACCGGCTCTCTCCTGGCACTGAGTATGGAGCCCTGTGTCACAAGATCAGCTCCCTGGCCACAGAAGGAAACCTGAAGGCCACTCCTCAGTCCCTGTGTCCTGAGGGTTCTGGGCGGGTCCCTCTGAGCAGAGATGCCGGCCTTTTTCCTTCTCACAGGCTTGTCCACACTCCTGGGAGGGTAGCTCTTTCCCTGGGCTATTTGGGTATGTATCTGCATGGCACAGACCACAGGTGTAAACCAGAATGCTCCTGTACCAGGCTGTTTCTAGGTCCCTGTGTCCTGAGGATTCTGGGCAGGTCCAGCTCAACAGTGGTGCTCATGTTACCCCCATTCATGGGCTTGTCCACACTCATGGGATGCTAGCTTTTTCCCAGCACTATTTGGCTATGGAGCTTTGTGGCACAGACCAGCAACTTTCTTTTCTATGGAATTTAGTGTATCCAGTTTTATGTTGAGGTCCTTCATCCACTTGGACTTGAGTTTTGTTCAGGGTGATAAATAGTGATCTAATTGCATTCTTCTACCAACACCATTTGTTGAAGATGCTTTCTTTTTTCATTGTATGATTTTGGATCCTTTATAAAAAAATCAATTGTCCATAGATATGTGGGTTTATTTCTGTGTTGTTGATTCAGTTCTATTGGTCAACATGTCTGTTTCCATACCAATACCTTGCAGTTTTTATCAGTACTGCTCCATAGTATAGTTTGAGATCAGGGATGGTACATGCTCTTGAAGTTCTATTATTGTTCAGGACTGGTTTGGTTACACCTTTTGTTGTTGTTGTTGTTGTTGTTGTTGTTGTTGTTGCTGTTGTTGTTGTTGTTGTTGTTGTTGTTGTCGTTCTTCTTCTTCTTCTTCTTCTTCTTCTTCTTCTTCTTCTTCTTCTTCTTCCTCCTCCTCCTCCTCCTCCTCCTCCTCCTCCTCCTCCTCCTCCTTCTTCTTCTTCTTATGAAGTTTAGAATTGCTCTTTCAGCATCTATCAAAAATTGTGATTAAATTTTAATGGAGATTGCACTGAATGTGTAGATTGCTTTTTGTAAGGTGGCCATTTTTACTGTGTTAATCCTACCTATCCAGGAACATGGAAGATCTTTCCATCTTCTGATATCTTCTAAAATTTCTTTCTTTAGGGACCTGAAGTTTTTGTCATACAGATGTTTCCCTTGTTTGGTTAGAATTACACCAAGATATTTCATATTATTCATGGCTATTTTATAGGGTATTTTTTCTTATTTTTTTTCTAGCCCATTCATCATTTGAATAAAGGAGGACTACTGATTTCTTTGAGTTAACTTTGTATCCAGCCACTTTGCTGAAGGAGTTTATCAGTTGTAGGAATTATCTGGTAGAATTTTTGGGGTCACTTATGCATGGTATCATATCATCCGCAAATAGGGATACTTTGACTTCTTCCTCTCCAATTTGTATCCCCTTTATCTCCTTTACTTGTCCTATTGCTTATGCTAGAACTTCAAGTACTATATTGAATAGATAGGGAGAGATTGGTAGCCTTGTCTTGTCCCTGATTTTAGTGAAGTTGGTTTAAGTTTATGTCCATTCACTTTGATGTTGGGTATTGGATTGCTGTATATTTCATTGATTATGTTTAGGTATGTGCCCTGTATCACTGATTTTGCTAATACTTTTAACATTAATTGGCATTTGATTTTATCAAAGGGTTTTCAGTGTCTGATGAGATAATCATGTGACATTTTTCCTTTGTGTTTATCTATATGATGGATTATGTTGATGGGTTTTCATATATTGAACCATCCCTGCATCCCTGGGATCAAGGTTACAGGATCACATGTACCATTGCCCACCAGCATGAAGTCAAATAGTCTCTGAGGGGAAAATGGGGATTAAGAATAAGAAAGGTAGAAAAATTATGCAGACAAGAGATAGATTTGTGAGGCTGACAGTAAATTCTGCAGCAGCCGTGAGTTTATTTATATAGCCCTTTTATAAGTCACAGCACAGTGGGAAGCACAGTTACAAGGTAATAGAAACAATTGCTGAGATATACACAGGATACCTGCTCTTATTCAGAGGCCTCCCTGTTCCTTCCAATGAGGTCAGTAGAACATTCAGCCCCTCACCTTGAACCTCAAGTGTACCTCCTCCTATTATTCCATGCATAAGCAGACCAGGAAATCTGCCAACAAACCCTGATTTGCCTTTGCTCTGCCTAGCAGGTAGTTCTCTCTCTCTCTCTCTCTCTCTCTCTCTCTCTCTCTCTCTCTCTCTCTCTCTCTCTCTCTCCTCTCTGCTTCAGAGAAGCAGGCAAAGGGCTCCTGATAATTATGATGGGTGGGTGATGTCTTTGATGTGTTCCTGGATTCCATTTGTGAGTATTATATTGAAATTTTTTTTTGCTTAAATGTTCATAAGAGAAATGGATCTGAAATTCTCTTTTTTTGTTGAGTCTTTGTGTGGTTTAGGTATCAGGGTGACTATGGCCTCATAGAATGGGTTTCTCAGTGTTCCTTCTGTTTCTATTTTGTGGAATAGTTTGAGAAGTATTGGTATTAGCTCTAATTTGAAAGTCTGGTAGAACTTTGCACTAAAACCATCTGACTCTGGTATATATTTAGTTGGGAGAAGTTTAATGACTGCTTCTATTTCTTTAGGGGTTTTAGGCTTGTTTAAATAGTTTAACTGATCTTGATTTAACTTTGGTAGGCATAGAAAATTGTCCATTTCATTAAGATTTTCCAATTTTGTAGAGTATAGGTTTTGAAGTAAGACCAAATGTTTCTTTGAATTTCCTCTGTGTCTGTTGTCATGGCTGCCATTTTCATTTCTGATTTTGTTTATTTGGAAACTATCTGTCTGTCTCTTGGTTAGTTTGGGTGAGGTTTTATCTATCTTGTCGATTTTTTTTTTTAAAGAACCAACTCTTGGTTTCATTGATTCTTTGTATTGTTTTCTTTGTTTTAAACTGATTGATTTCAGGTCTGATTTTTATTATTTTCTGCCTTTTACTCCTTCCTTCTAATTTTTTTTCTAGAGCTTTCAGGTGTCCTTATAAATTGCTGGTATGAGAATGTTCTAATTTCTTTACAGAAGTATTTAGTACTTCGAAATTTCCTCTTGGCACTGCTTCATTGTGTCCCATAAATTTGGGCATGTTTTGCCTTCATCTTTCTTGAATTATAGAAAGATTTTAACTTCTTATTTTATTTTGTCCATGACCCAGAGATTGTTGAATAAAGAGTTGTTCTATTTCCATGAGTCTGTAGGCTTTCTGATATTTCCATTTTTGTTGAGATCCAGCTTTAATTAATGGAAGTCTGATAAGATACAAAGCATTATTTCTATTCTCTTGTATCTGTTAATGCTTGCTTTGTGACAGACTATATGGTCAATTTTGGAAAAGGATCCATGAGGTGCTCAGAAAAAGTTATATTCTTTTATGTTTTGTTGAAATATTCTATAGATGTCTGTTAGGTCCATTTCATTCATTATATCTGTTAGCTTTATTATTTCTCTGTTTAGTTTTTGACTGAATGAACCTGTCAATTGTTGAGAGTATGGTGTTGAAGTATCCCATGATTTAAGCTTTAGCAATGTTTCTTTTACAAATGTGGGTACCCTTATGTTTGGTGCATAGATGTTCAGAATTGATATAACATTTTGGTAAATTTTTCCTCTAATGAGTATGAAGTTTGCTTCCTTGTGTGTTTTGATTAATTTTAGTTGAAAGTCTATTTTATTAGATGTTAGAATGGCTACTCAATCTTGCTTCTTGGGTCTGTTTGCTTGGAAAAAATTTTTCCAGCACTTGACTGTGAGGTAATGTCTATCTTTAATGCTGAGGTGTGTTTCTTGAATGCAGCAGAGTGATGGAGCCTGTTTTTTTTTTCTATTCAGTTATCCTGTGTCTTTTTATTGGGTAACTGAGTTCATTGATGGTGAGAGATACTAATTACCAGTGATTGTTATTTCCTATTATTTTGATGTTGGTGGCATTAGTGTGTGTGTGTGCACATGCATGCTTCCCTTATTTTTGCTGGTATAGAATCACTTATTTCCTGTGTTTTCTTGGATGTAGTTATCCTTCTTGGGTTGGATTTTTATTATTAATATTTTCTATAGGGCAGGATTGTAGATATATATTGTTTGAATTTGGATTTGTCTTGAAATATCTTGTTTTCTCCACCTACAGAGATGGATAGTTTTGCTGTGCTTAGTATTCTAGATTGGCATCTGTGGTTTTTTTTAAAGGTTGCAAGATATCTGTTCAGGTCCTTCTAGCTTTTAGAGTCTCATTGAGAAGTCCAGTGCTATTCGAATAGGCCTGGACTTGTATGTACCCTGGCCTTATTCCCCTGCTGTTTTTAATATTCTTGTTGTTGTTGTTGTTGTTCAGTAGATTTTGTGTTTTCATTATTATGTGGTAGGAAGATTTTCTTTTTTGGGTTAGTCTAATTGGTGTTCTACATGCTACTTGTATGTTTGTAGGCATCTCTCTCTAGTTTAGGAAAGATTTTTTTTTTATGGTTCTGTTGAGATTTTCTGGGCTTTGGGGCTGGTACTCTTTACCTTCTTCTATTCCTATTATTCTTAGGTTAGGTCTTTTCATGGTATTGCAGATTTTCTGGATGTTTTGTGTTAGGAATTCTGAGATATAACATTTTCTTTTCTGATGTATCAATTTCATTTATTGTATCTTCTATACCTGAGATTCCTCTTCCCCCTCAGTATTCTGTTGGTGATGCTTGCAACTGTTGTTACTGTTCTCTTACCTTGATTTTCTATCTCCAGGATTCCCTCAGTTGGTGTTTTCTTTATTGCTTCTATTTCTACTTTCAGGTCTTACACAGTTTTATTAATTCCCTTCACCTGTTTAATTGTATTTTCCTGTATGTATTTAAGGGTTTTATTAATTTCCTCTTTAAAGCCTCTATCATCTTTATAAGATTGGAATTTCTCATGCTTTGTTTCTGTTAGTCTATCCAGGATTTGCTGCTGTGGAGTAGCTGTGTTCTAGAGATGTCAGATTGCCCTGGCTTTTGTTGCTTATGTTCTTTCAAGAGCCATTATCCATCTGGATGTTTTTGGTCCATGTTCTTGTTGTAGTAGCTATTGGAAGGAGGGGGGTTAACCTTGATGGTCCTGTTAGGCAGGCCTCTGATGGGTATCCTTGGGCTGTATGGTTCCATATCTGCAGTCTGTATGGTTCTGGATCTGCCAGTCCAATGAAGTTGAGTAGAGAGGTTATGGGAGAATGGAGATTCCCCTGGCTGCTCAGGGCAGTTAGGTTTTTCCCAGAGGACTCAGTGAGCAAGGATCATGGTTGAGGGAAGGGAAGCTAACCTGTATGGTTCAGAAGTCACAGGTCTGATGAAGGTGGGGGAGAGGTGGCAGGAGAATGAAGATCCAGACTAAACATCAGCTGCTCAGAGTAGCTTGGCATGGTCCAGAGGGCTCAGAGAGCAGAGAAGATTGGAGAAGGACTGGAAGCTTGCCTGTATGGTTTAGGATTTGCAGGTCTGATGAAGGTAGGAGAGGAGGTAGCAGGAGATTCCAAACTATATTTCTTAAAGAATACATTTTGTCATCTATGTTTAATTTCATCTTCATAAGAAATGCACGTAGTAGATACAAATATTATTTACCCTTCACAGAAAATCAGGCCTGGAGATGTCCTCCAACTTGCTTACCATACTGTATATGGTAGCACAGTGCTAGAATTTGGACCCAATAATGTATAATTAATTGTGCTCTTATCTGCAACAGCAATCTGGCATCTGAGTGCCAACAGATCTAAGGGCATTCAAAATGCCACAGCCCAAAATCACTAACAGCACAAGATGAAGGCTTTCCCAGAAACTCTCAAGGGTGTTAATAGCATGTTTCTGTCTGCAAAGCATCCCAACACACTGGTGTAGGTCATCTCAATTTTTAAAGTAAGAATGTACATGTCCATCTGTGACCTGTGCTGTAGCCTTTCCTTGATGACATTTGATGTGACGACATGGGGACATTTAACAATTGTATTTAATGTCAACAGTCCAGGTAGAAAGTCAAAGCTGTAATACAGAGGTGGATGATAGCAGCCAACCATTGTACTGAGCATGGGGACCCCATTGGAGGAGTTAGAGAAAGGACTTATGGAGCTTAAGGGGTTTGCAGCCCCATAGGAAGAACAACAATATCAACCAACCAGACCCTCCAGAGCTCCCAGGGACTAAACTACCAACCAAAGAGTACACACATAGAGGAACCCATGGCTCCAGCAGCATATGTAGCAGAGGATGGCCTTGTCTGACATCAATGGGAGGAGAGGCTCTTAGTCCTGTGAAGGCTCAATACCCTGGTGTAGGGGGATTCTAGGCCAGTGAGGTGGGAGTTGGTGGGTGGGTAAGAGGGGAACCCTCATAGAAGCAGGGGGAAGGGCGATGGGATAGGGAGTTTCCTGAGGAGAGACCAGAAAAGGAAATAACATTTGAAATATAAATAAATAAAATATACAATAAAAAAAGTCAGGGCATGTGTGCTGCACTTAAGTGGCAATTGCTGTGTACATGGAACTAAGAGCCACTGCCATGAAACTCTTAAGGAGCTGATGGTTTCAGGGCTCTCACAGCCTCTCCACCAGACCTGTGCTCTGCAGAGCATGCATGTAGAAAAGATAGCAGGGATGGACCTGCCAGGTCAAAATGATGGACATCACTTGATTTACTCTTTTTGTATTTTTATTTACTAGAGTGGGTATTATCTTATCAGAGTACTGCCAACCATCTGTGTTTTAGAGGGGTAATAGTATCAACCCTGGTCACATCCATGGCGTCTATTTTAATCTGCTCAGCTTCTGAGAAATTACTGCCATTTTCTTCTTTCTATAGTCAAAATGTCAGTGCCTCCCACCAAATGGGTTTTGCTCCTTCACTATGGGTTCACAGGACCATGAAGATGCTCTTGTGAGTCAAATTTGCAGGAACCCAATGGTGGTCTTATTTTACATAAATGCAGAAGAGTTGTTTTAATAGATTAAAACAACCCCTTTCAAAGAAAAAAAAACAATGCTTTATTCCATAAATAGATTACTTAGTATAACTTCAGGCACATACAAAGAATATGTGTATAAAGTAGGAAACACTTTTATACAAAGGATTGTAAGACTATAAATATGAGTGTGCTGATCTTTCATAGTACTGTAACTGCCCATCATAGATATCATTTCATTAGACACATTTCTGTGTCAACAGTTTCAGTACAGCCTTCCTCTCCAGGAAGTGAGGCTGAGAAAGCAAAAAGACATTGAGCACTGCTGCCTTCACTGCCCTCAGTCTCAGCAAGAACCAGCTAGGAATGTGCCCTCTAACAGGCACATGCCTGACTGCCAAGGCAAAGGACATTTCCAGAAACTGAATTTGCTATTGATATATATTTATGGTACTTGCAATGCAATCACAGCAAAGCAAATCACAGGCTACTTACTGAAAAGGCAGGATGGGCTCAGCTTGCTTACTTTTCCTAGTCATTAGACTTTAGTGAGCTTGCTCTCACTCTGGTTTTAAGAAAGTTTGTTTTTTTTTCTCAGTTTGGAAATGCTACAATAGCTATTTCTGAACTTGATATGAGGCCAAGAGTGTGCAGTGAACAAATCCTGACACTTGTATACGGTTCTTACACACTGACATCATTGTCTTCTTGGTGTTCCTGTGCAGTTCTGACACACTGACATCATTGTCTTCTTGATGCTCATATAAAGTTCTAGCACGCTGACATTATTGTCTTCATGAAAGCAGAGAAGTTAGGAAAGCATATGGAGTAAAGCAAAATGTTTAAGCTGAATGTCATTTCTGTGTTTTAGCTCATCTATTAGTCATCAGGTGTCCTATGTTATTAATGTTGATTTTTATGTGTGATATGAACCTATTACTCTGATGTCAACTCTTTTAATTTTTGGATATTTACTTTAAATACATTTCAAATGTTTTCCCCTTTGAAAACCCCTATTCCATTCCCTCTACCCCTGCCTCTATGAGGGTGCTCCCCCGCCCACCCACCCACTCCCGTCTTCCCTTCCTGGCATTCCCCTACACTGGGGCATCTAACACCCTCAGGACCAAGGGTCTCTCCACCTCCTGATGGCCAACAAGGCCTTCCTCTGCCACATATGTGGCCAGCACCATGGGTCCCTCCATGTGTATTTTTTGGTTGGTGGTCTAGTCTCCGGGAGCTCGGGGGGTGGGATGTCTGGCCAGTTGACACTGTTACTTCCTCCATGGGGCTGCTAACACCCTCAGCTCCTTCATCCCTTCTCCAACTCCTCCATCCGGGACTCCACACTCAGACCAATGGTTGGCTGCAAGCATCCGCCTCTGTATTTGTCAGGCTCTGCCTGAACCTCTCTGGAGACAGCTTATCATGCTTCCATCAGCAAGCACTTCCCAGAAGCCCTAAGAACGTCTTGGTTTGGTGGCTATATATGGGTGTATCCCCAGGTGGGGCAGTCTCTGGATGGCCTTTCCTTGAGTCTCTGCTCCAAACTTTGTCTCAATATTTTCCCCTGTGAGTATTTTTACCCTTCTAAGAAACACTGAAGCATCTGCATTTTGGTCTTCTTTCTTCTTAGGCTTCATATGGTCTGTGAATTGAATCTTGGGTATTCTGAACTTTGGGGCTAATATCCACTTATCAGTGAGTACCTGAAAAGCTGGCAAATGCATTTAAATTGGTAAAAAATAGTCACAGTGTGGATAAAACTGAAAATATCAATGGTCAAAGTTAAGAAAAAAAATCTTGGCCATAAAAGGATGAAGTTAGCAAAGGGATTTCTTTTTATACACATCATTTTGGTAGGACCCTGCTACATGCTACCACATCTCTCCCTGTCCCTAGAGCCCGCTGTGTGTATAGTACTGATGCACAGTGCAGAGTCAATCCTGGACACGTAGACAGCCTACCAAAGGTTCTAACTGCATGGCCCAGTGCTTTCATGAACACAGGTCAAAGACAAAAGGTATTGTTGAAACCAGGGAAACATTTTATAAATCAATGAATTTGTGTTTAAACTTCCAGCAAATATGAAAATTGTTTATTTGCCTAACTACTTGTCATTTGATTACAAGCCATTATTGTCCATTAAAAAATTAGCTGTGTTTGTATATCCAACCTAGTATTCTATTTTATATTCTGGTTTACACTAAGAGGTACCTTATAAATCAAACAGCTCTTGTTATCATATGAAGTAGAATTTAAAAATCTTAACTTTGATCATTAGGAACTTAATTACAGAAAACTTGTGCTACTATTCTTTGAAATGTGGGACTGGAAATGAAACAGGGAAACTGGCATGAAACAGGGAAATAAATGGTCAGGGATTAGGATGAGCACAGACCTTTTATCACTGTACATCCATACTTCTACTCTAGATACTGTATGACTAGGAGCAAGTTCATTAACTTCTTTGGTCCACAGATTATGCTATGAAGCAATAAAAATGAGAACTATCCATTATTTCTTATTTTAGCAAGAATCTATACAAATGTAAATTCCTCATGGACAATTACATTAATTTATGCCTTAATCAGTAATAAGGAACAAATTCCAAGTAGAAATAATAAACATTCTATAAACTTTTCTGAACTGGTAGTTGAAAGAGTAAATCAATAAAATAGAAAATGATGGTTGATTTATTTTATTTTTAATTATGTGTGGGAGGGTCATAGTTAGGTTACTATTACTATGATAAAACATCATGACCAAAAGCAACTTGGGGAGGAAAGGGCTTATTTGGCTTATTTATGCTGATTACAATCCATCATGAAGAAAGGCCAAAGCAGAAACTGAAGCAAGGTAGGAACATTGAGGTAGGAACTAAAGTAGGGGGTCATAGAGGGATGCTGCTTACCTACTTGCCCTCCCACATGATTTGCTCAATCTGCTTTCTTATAATACCCAAGACCCCCTTTGTAGAGCTGGTACCACTAATTACATAGAAAGTTAGGCCTTACCATATCAGTCTTCCCAAATGTGATAAAAGCATTTTCTGAATTGAGGTTTCCTTTTCCCAGATGATGCCTCCTTGTACCAAGTTGATAAAAACTATTCAACACTTTAGGTATATGCACATGAGTGCAGGTGCCTGCAGAAGATAGAGGCATCCTATCTCCTGGAGTTATATGCAGTTACAAACTTCTGGACATGGGTGCTGGGTACTATACTAGGACTTCTGCAAGAGCAGTATGTGCTCTTGATTGTAGGTCCATTTCTCTAGCCCTGAGATACTGATTTAAAAAAACTAACATTTTGTTTTTAGCATGCATAACATGTACCTGATACCATAGTTTCTTGTATAAAATAATACACAGACAATTGGTTAAATTATATCTATTTTGGTTATGTACAGAATCATGACTTGGAAAAAGTACAAAATCACCAAAATCCTGAGTCCAAAGTATCTATTTTGGTAAAGTCATTGTGGATCTTAGGATTTGTTGTTGGTGACAGTTATTTTTATATAGTACAACTCATGTAATTCCAGTGTTGAGAATGACTCTTTGTTCATCTTTATCAAACACACATAAGGTGTTTATCATGGATCTGGCAATATTCTAGCCCCTTGTAGTGCTAGAATTTACTTATGAGTCTCTCCAACACCACTGTAGGGCACCATGTGCTGCTATAACCATTCATACTTTAATGGGAAAGGGCCTGCTGGGAAAGATCTCTACTAGACTGGAGGCTCGCAGCTCCAGAAGAGCAGAACAGCTTTTTAACCCAGTCTGACTTCAGAGTCCATGCTCCCAACTACTAGACTATTTCTCCTATTGGCTGATTAGTCACCTTTTCGAATAGTTTGGGGAGATCCATGAACTAATTAGAATAAACTCTGAATAAATCATTTTGGATTATGCAGTTTCTGTTAGGCTCCTCTGGACACTTAACACTCCTCTAGTTGTAGGATATGCAAAATGAAAAGAAACTATACCTCTCATTAAATGGACATTACAAGTTAATGGAAGCTCTGGACAAGGGAGTTCTTGCCACCTGTGGCCTTGGACCATGGTGTTCTCAGTTTTTGTCTGTAAATGCAGAGAATGAAGCAAAGACTTTTATGCAAGTTTATTTTAGACAGTGATTGAAAATATTATTTCCCTGGTCTGGCTTTTCCATCCTTTGTGTCTAGAATTACATAACAGCTCTCTGTAGAGATCCTCCCTAGTTGGGTACTTGGATTAGGATCTGCCTACCTATCTCCTCCCTCCCGTAGCAACCAATGATTTTCCCCTTTAGCAAAGTTTTGCAATGCTTTGTTTTACCTACCTTTTATGTATATCTTACACTAGAAACAAATTTTTCTATAAAAGTAAGAACTCAATATGAGATTCACCATTATACTCCTAAAGTCTCATACAGTATAATATAGATGGTAGAACACAACACACCATTGTTGAAAGAATGATTTAAAACATACCAAAATGACAGGGTTCAAACATCTATGTTCAAGACTTGGCTCTTTTGCTAATCTAGTGGGATATGTAATCCTTTGGACTCTCTAATTAGCTCATTTTCCACGTGTAAAGTAAGCATTATTTAACACACATTTCTCAGGATAATTGTGAAGAAAGGGCCCTTTGGAACTTTGACCATCATGTGTATGTATGTCTTAGAGACCCTTAGGGTGGTTCAGGGCATTCAGATATTTGCCAACAGGCTTAAACAAAATTCAAATGAGTACTTTTCACAAGAATTTTATGGGATTGAGTGCTTTCTCTTCACTGACCCATTTGGCAAACTGCATTCTTATGTCAGTTTTCTGCTACTATAGCAACCCTTATGGCAACCTAAAAGCCAGTGGTAGGATGTAAACAGAAGTGAGCCTAAAAAAAAAGTTAGATAACTTCCACAACAGGACATTACCTTTAAAGGAATCTGATTTTGGTATATCTTATTGTTTTATGATATATGCTAATTTAAAATTTGGAATGTCTTTAATTGGAATGTCTAGTATCTTAACATCAAAGACATTCCCTAGGGTTATTCACTTGTTCCATTTGTTTAACATCAAGAAGCTGAATTCCTAGCTTTAAAAAGTAACCTATTCCTGGTATAATTATAAAATGCAATTTCAATCAGAAAGGAAGGAATTTAATTACCAGGTACAGATCCTCTACTGTCCAATCAAAAAGTATGTAAATACGTATACAAATTAGAATTTATTAACTCTTACATAAATAAAGGGGTGGGGGAGAGAAAAGACAAAGGCAGAGACGAGTTAAGGCAAGCTCTGTTTCTATTCCGATGTCTGAATTCTGTGGTAAAACTTATCATTTATAGTCCATTAATGTTCAGATTGAGTGCTTTTCTTTCAAGGACTGGCCCATGGAAGGTTAACATATAATTGTAAATAGTTTCACATTCATAAGTGAAACTACACTGGGAGTAAATAGGAAGAACAGTGGTACACTAAGAAAGGTGTTATCAGTACTATCCTGTCCCACACATGTGAAAACATCAGGAAAATTGGATAGAAGTTGCCCATTGTCTTTAAAAGATACTTACCAGTGCCAGCAAAATTAAAACTTCAGGATGATGGGTAAGCAAGGAGCTCCAAGAGATGGTGTATTTGGGGATGGCTTGAGTCTACATCAAGTCAGTGTTGATAATAAAACTAAGGACAACTGAAATAAACCTTACCTCAGCCATGGGAAGGCACACAGCCCAAGTGATGGTTGCCGCTTTGCTTGCTGGGTGTGTCAGTTCAGAAGCTTTCCTGAAGTAAATGTAGAGGGCATAAAGAGATGTGCTATAGACAGACGTGCTACATCCCACATGGCTCCAGAGATTGCACTGAGTCTGCTAAGGAATGAACAGAGGTCATGTTTGGAAAAGATGGGAAATTGTGGTCTTAGATCACTGATACATAAGCTATGACATCCCAAAAGCTCAGCATGTCTATTATATCCAGTTTAAGAGAGAGGCAGGATTATTGCCTATAGCTAAACAAGGAAGCAGGTTAATTACATATAGATAAACAAGAAGGCAGGATTTACAGACTACAGCTGAATCAAGGAAGTAGGTTTAGCTGG
>CM052702.1:1272276-1355245 GCA_028551405.1 Uromys caudimaculatus
TCAGATCCCACAAAGCTGAAGTTATAGGCAGCTGTGAGCCACCAACCAGGGTGATAGAAACTGAACTTGAATCTTCTGTGAGAACCTTGCATGCTCTTAACCAGTGAGCCTCTCCTTAGGTCCATCTTTTATGTTTTATATTATACAGGCAGTGTTCGTCTTTCTTGTGTTATTTCTGCCTCTATATCCTTATTGATAGAAGCACAGTTTCTGAAGGCATATAGATTGAGAATATGCTAAGAGTAGAGGCCAAGAAGTTACTCTTCAGTCTTCATATTGCTGGGATGGTGTTATACATAGGACTTAGAAATATACTAAACAAAATTTTAATTTTAAAATATCCAATGAATTTAACACTTACGATTAACATACACTCTTTCCCCCTGAGTTTCACAGAAGTTGAAACTATCTTCACAGAGTTTGGATCATAATATTTATTGTTGCAGAAGTCACTCAGATGCTCATCTGTGCAATAGAACAGAATCAACTGAGCCAGAAACTGAAATGGAGCAGTGTTGCAGATAATCTTATGATTTCCAAAGGCATAGAACAATGAACACGGCTCTGAAGAGATTTACAGTGAGTCTCATTATGGCTTGGGAAGATGCTTGTGCTCACACGAATGAGACCTCGAGGCTGCAGTAATAACACCCTATAGACAGGGCCACTATCCATGGCATTTCAGTTGATGCCTTGCTTAGTTTTCAGATCATAACCTGAAATGCTGGTGTCTATCAACATCCATCTGGACTCACTTTTTTTCCTAATAGGATTAGAAGACTATAATTCAAGAACTTCACAAAATTGGTGTCTAGTAAAAAAAAAAAACACATCACTAAAATATATATTTGAACTTCAGAAGTTTTTGCCCCCTATACTTGCCTGCAGCCAATGATGGTCACAAAGGTCCAAACAGAGAAAAGATTTATACACTAAATACTGGAGAAAAAGACTTTGGTCCTGACGGTTATTAGTGACTTCACATATCAGAATGACACTGGAGGCAGGTTAATCTGTGGGGGAAATTAATTGAATAGAACTTCATCATGAAACACAGAGGTCTGGGCATCTTGTCCACACAACTTAATCAATCACATAGAATGGTTTCCATTGTCAAGACTCAGTGATCATATGGCAAGCACACGCTGATTGAGAAGCCCATGGCTTGAGTACCCTAAACTGAATGGAACATTCATGGTTTGGGAATGACAAGACCAGCCAGATATAACCTTCACTGACTGTGGTCAAAACTATAAATCTTATGACATCATGTATATCAACTACCAGATATTGTCTGTAGTTGAGGAGAGTTTTCTCATCCAAGCTGTTTGCAATACCTATGATCTATGGTGCAGCTCTTTGGATTCTATATTTTCCTACTTACCTCAGAGTCTAGCTGGACTACAGCTATTATTATTATGAATAAAAACTAACAGAAAAAATAGATTATTTTATAGTCAATGGTATGAAGGTTTCTAAATAGAGTCTGAAATTTCTTACTCTTAATCAATACCTAAAATTAAACATAATTGTAAACATTTCACCTTTTTTGGTAAAAATCATGAAATCTCATGCCACAAAATACATTTTAAATGAGTCTCTGTCTTGTGATACAATGTATATAATTTGTTTGTGGTATTTAGCTTAGGTCAACACAATCATAGACCTAGAATTGCCTCTGTGAGTTTGGCATGTGGATATCTCTGGGGGCATTTTCATTATTGCTGATTGATGTGGTAGGAGGACTGGCCCACTGAGCGTAGTGCCAGCCCTAGGCAGGTGTACCTGAATTATATATTAAATGTAGTTGAGCAGTCCACAAGGGGAAGTAAACTAGTAAGCACCATCTTCCATGGCTTCTGCTTCAGTTCTGTCTTGAATTCCTGCCTTGGCTTCCTTGATGATGGACTGTAAAGTATTGAATACAAGGATACCTTCCCTACCCAAGTTGGTTTTAGATATGATAATTTTCTAAGCAAACCAGAAGTGAACTGACACATAAACTCACATGTGAACTGGGTGTAATAGTGTGTGTGTGTGTGTGTGTGTGTGTTACAGATACTATGGAGATCAAGGATCACTTGAAACTAAGAGTGCAATACTAGGCTGATCAACACAGGAGGACTATATATATAAAACATTTCACCTCAGCTATACTACTTATTAGGTGAAGGTAGCCCGCAGTTTGAACTCTTCAGGTTTGCATGCAGACTGACTAGCTAAGATAGAATAATTTAGTATAATTTATATTAATACTGATCAAAAATACAAAAGCCAAAATGATCAAAGCACTCCTGTTGGAAAAAGCCTTTGGAGTATTGTCAGTGAAGAGATGATTGTGCCTGTGGGTAGAACAGTTTATATTGACATGCTGGTATAGAGTTCCCAGTTCTTCTTGCACGTGTATAATCAAGTATGTTGTAAAACCTGAGTCCATGGAAATTTTTTGCTTTAATATAATCAGTAATTAAATCTCCATGTACTTTAGACTGGATAATTTTGACTGATTTAGCAATAGCTCATAGAAAGTGACTAATAAATATCTCTTAAATAAATGAGTAAGAAAACACAAAGGTAATTAATTCAAATATATTAACAATATCAGGTAAACAGTTTCCCCTAATTGCATGGTTGTCACAGTGCCAAGATATAAACATAGAAAGATAAAACCTTTAATTGTGCCAAAATTACACATCTATATATCTATAACTATAAAATGTTTTAATTTGTTGGTTTACTTGACATTTATTGCTTTTATTCTGCATTCTTTCTATGCAGCCCCAGTCAGCTGACTTGTGCATTCGCTTTGTTCAAATCAAATCATTCTCACAGCACTTTATGTAGCATAACACATATTTTTTAAAACCATATTATTTATGCAGCCTGAGAAGTGACAATAAATTTTGTCTACTTATTGTAAGTCTCTAAGGATTCAAACTCATGATAAAATAAACTTTGTTATTACTAACATATTTTTTCTGTTTAACTCGTACTGTATTAATAAGAGAATCAGTAAGATAATGGTCTTTTTTCTCCCAAAACTTTTTAAATGTTGGTGTCTATTGGAAATAATATAGTTAATTCTCTTCATGCTTACTTATCATTTTGATTTATAAATTATTGTTTTCAGAATAATTCTTTTGTATGTTTCTTTCTCTGTAATAATCTTAAGACATAGTCTGGGAATAATAATTTTAAAATATTTTTCTTATCAAATATTAGTTAAAATTTAAAACTATAGTGGCTGTCCCTCCATGTCTTCAGTACAGACTATAGAAAAATTGAAGCTGAATTTCAGCTCCTCTTTATATTGGCTGTTTTAATTAAATTAAAAATAAGTTAACCTGTATGAGCCTCATACTATGTCATAAATGTAAGAATAAATGAAATGTCAAATATAGGGTGTCTGGTATTGAATATACTCCATGATATATTAAATAATGCAGGATACACATTGCCTCAGCTTTTGTTGAGTTCTCAGTATGTTGAGATAGTCAGCCAGAGGTCCAGTATCCTAAACCTTAAAATAAAGGCACATTTTTTCATCAGCATGCAGTTAGTTACTAGGTGTACCTCTAGACAATAACCAGTATTATTCAAAATTGCATAAAAAAAAAGAAAAGATACATGGGAAGCTTAGAAATATTGGAGATTATGGTTAAGACCACTGTTTGAGTGTAACCTGTTCCTCGAAATCCCCAAATGTTGAATAAAAACTTGGTCCATTTAAAAGTGATAATTGGATCACAAAGGCCAAAACATAATTAGTGGTTTAATTCATTGATGGATGCATAGTTTGATATTATTATTGTGACATAAAATAGATTTCCAGAGGTGAAATGTAGCTGGGGAAGTAGGTCACTAGGTACATGTTTCAGGACCTAGATTTTGTATCAGAATACTCCCTCAGCCTCTCTACCTCACACTGATGCTGAGAAAATTCATTGAGAGCCACTACAATCTTCTCATACTGATGCCCTGCATCACTGTGCAAAGGTTCAGAAGCAGCAGACCCAAGTGACCACAGCTTCAAACCTCTGAAAATATGTATGATAAAATTATTTCATCTTTGAGTTATTTGCTTCAGATATTTAAGACACTGTAAATAGCTAATGAAACTCTACATTGTAAAATAAATCTGTTTCCTTCATAGAAGCTATAGTTGGGTACACAGCTGAAATGCCTTCCTCAGCCTCTCCTGAAGCTTTGTGTGGCTGCTGGAAGGGTGGAAGGCAGCTGTATAATCCAATTCCAGATTAGGTTGTCAAGACAACAGATGTGCTACTTCATGTCCTCATGTTTTCTGAATGGATGCAGATGAAGATGGAGAAAGTTTAGAATAGATAAAGGAGGAAAGACCTTGAGTGGGCTAACCTGGATAAAAGCTAACTACTAATTTAACCACCACTCATGACCATTACCTATTTGTTATCATTTTTGTCACATTTTATCTAATATAGCAAGTCTAAATTCTCTGGTAAAGAGTTATTGGAATGTAATGGCATTGCTCTTTTACAGTTGTTCATGGAACAAGTTAGGAGGCTGAACAGGCCCTGTCCAAGGAACATGTATTTGATATCTTCTGACACTTAGAAGCATTGATGAGTGTATCTCTTGAACTTAAAGCAAACAATGGTAATGGTGTCAGGGTTTGGGGTGGACAGAAGGAGGGCAAAGAATATGAAGACAATATGAGCAAATGAGAAGATAAGTAAAGGCAAGTAGTGACCCTCTTCTTGGGAATTCTGGACTCACCCAAACAAGGTGAACAGCAAATGAACAAGAAGCTTGAGATTGTGTAAATAGCTCATAGAAGCCAAAGCTGGGTCAGCACGAGGAGGGCTTTAGAAGCAACTAAGAACGTCTTGGGGAGGAAGAGAAGCTATTCATCTGCTTCCTAAGAAGTCTCAAAGCCATGATGTTCCAGCTATATTAATAAGGTGGTAACAAGAATTTTTTCCTCTTGATTTCTTCCTGTCATACTGATGCTTGGTAAGGCACAGCAGCAGTGATTAGGCAAGCACTGTAGAGAAAGAGAGCACAGATTGTGACCTCTTCCTGATGCAGGACACATAACTAGAGAAGATCCCAGCTAGAAAAAGAGAATTGGAATTTTACAATAGACATAACTACCATGTTAAAGTTAACAAATCTGAGTGGATGGCTCAACCAATAAAGTATTGGTCATGTCAGTATGAACACCATAGTTCAGATCTCCAGCAACCAGGTAACATCCAGGTTCATCAACATACATCTGTAACTCCAGAGCTGTGAAGCAGAAACAGGAGCATCTCTGGAGTTTCTTCATTAGCCAATCTAACTTAATCAATGAGTTTCAGGTTTAGTAGGGGACCCTGTCTCCAAAATTAAGATCGAGATGATAGAAGAAAGTACCCAGTAGCAACCTATGGCCTATTGACACATGGGTGCATATGTACACATGCACACATTTGAATAGTTACATGCATAACACACACACTCTCACACATGCACACTGATAAGGCTTAAATATTTGACATGAGATTTTTGATTTTCTTAAAAGTATTAAAAAAGCTCTGAGAATCATATGAGACTTCACTCTTGGATAGGAAATATTAACTACAGAAAGAGGTAAAAGGTGTGGGAAGCTGGGCAGAGGTTGTCTTCCTCTATTAACCATGTGCATCTTCCTTAAAAATATACATAATTTTATCGCTTCTTAGCGAATCAATAATTTTAAGACTCCTCTTCCCATGTCTACTCTGGCTGCAAAGTCCAAGGATGTTCTGAGGAGAATACATCTCCATTTAAGAAAAGGTAATGCTTATAGTAAAAAGACATGGCCCTCAGCATGCATTTAGAGCAGCACTGTCTTGTGAAGCTATGATGCCAGCAGCCAATGAGGAGAGCAGCACTGTCTTTTGGAGCTATGATGCCAGCAGCCAATGAGGACTGTGCTTGTCCAAATTTAGCTGCTATATCAGTTAAGTTAAATAGCTTGATAGTAATTTTGCTATAGAATCCCTAAAATATGTCAACATGAAGTCAACATAAGAATTTGCTAATGCTGCTTTATATTTTCCATATTTTTAGAATCTAGTATGTAGCTCTGTTTACAGGAGTAGTGACATCTCAAGTGTTCCACCGACTACTTGGGTCTAATGGGTACTGCCTTGGGCAGCACAGACCTGGCTTAGTCACTCCTCCCACAGAAATACTGGGCTTCAAAGAAAATAAAAGAGAAAGATTACACATAGCAGATGGAAAATGTTCCTCAAGGAGAAAATCTGAGATGGGGAACAAAGGATACCTATACAATATCTAAAGGAACTTGGAACTGTGCCTGGCCCATGTAAGATGCCTTGTAGCTGCCTGTTGATGTAATCTGACTCTCTGTTTATCTTGACATTGACCTTCACCCTGGTACCCTTCACATATAGCCATCAAATAAATACAGATTCACTTCTACTTTACCTGCACTGAACATGTTCTTGCATTATATCCATTCCAATTTTCCTCTTGTCATGCAAATCTTTCACCTGGATATAGTTGTGTCCACTGATCCCTGAAGAGAAACTACATGCATTTAAATATGTGCGGGTAGCCAAACCATGCTCTTTCCTAGCAATCATTACTTATTTTTGTCAAATATTTTACCATTTTCTAGAAACCAAATATTACCCATTTAAGATAAAATATCCTCAAAATACATAACTTCAGATCTGTTGTAATCAGACTCCTGCATTAGACAGTATTCTCAATATGTAAGTATAGTAAGTATAAGTTTGGCAGAAAACATAACATTGATATGATGCTCTATAGGGCCTTTTTCCAGTACAGTATTCAGCAATTCTATTCCAAAACAGAAAATGTGTTATTCAGTGGCTCATTACTGTAAGATACCATATAGACTAATCAACATGGGGGAAAGGCTGATACTGACTAGGAATTTTGTAGGTTCAAATCCATAGGTGGTTAGCTCTATTAGCTGGGGCCTGTGTTGAGATGTGTGTTGTAAAGAAATCTCTTCGCCTCATGGATGGGAATGAGGAAGAGCTAAATTCTTAAGCTCCAAGATCCCTTAGTTCCTTCAGGAGAGCCACATTGTCCAGTATCTAGAGGTCTCCCACTGAGACCTATCTTACAATATTTCTATCACATCCTAATTGTAGCGTGTGGGGTGGAAGGTGAGGGTCAGATAAAGAGAGAAAGAGAGAGAGCTGCTTATAACAATGGCCAGAGTGGTACCATTGCATGTAAAACTCAGTAGATTCTATGTGAATTGTGCATTCTGAAAGAGTGGCTATCCATGAACTAGTTCCTAAGAGACACGCAGTGACTGGCTCTTAGATGATCCTGCCTGATAATTGTCTTTAGAGGCCACAGGCAGTTTATATTAATAAGGTGATTGGTGATTGTAGTTAACTTTAGTTACAGCCTAGGCTGGATTAGGGAAACCTAGATAATTGAAAGGCATTACTGTTGGGCATGTCTGGCAGGTGTTTCCAGAAGGAATTGACATGTAAGTTGGTAGACTCTGTATGGAAAGTTTACCCTTAATACAGCAGTTGATTGGAACTCAAGATGGAATCAAGGAGAGATGTTGATACCTCTCCCTTCCCAGGTAGTTACCCTCTCTTCCTCTTGTTCTTGGGGGTTCAACTATAGGCACTTAGGTGTTGCAACTTCAAGATCTCTACCAGCACACCCCTAGTTTTCAGGTCTTATCCTTGCACTGAGAATTGTGTCCTTGGCTTTCCCAGTTCTAAGACATTTGGATTTTGGCTGAGCCTGATGTGGCCGCCCAAGTGTCTTTGGCTTCAGGTGGCTTTAACACCACAGGAACTGTCTTCTAATGCTTCCTCTGTCAACTATCTCTATGTGTTCTACTTGTCTTGTTTTTGTAGGGGATATTGATTTGCCCAGCAGCAAATGTCAGTTTCATTCACCTGGCTATGGTGTTTCAATCCTATCTTGAGAGAGGCTGAAGAAAGACTAGCCTACGTCACTCACAGAAGTAACTTCTAAGAAAAAAACCTCTGGCTCTAAGCTCAGGGAAGTGTCTGTGCTTAGCAATCATTTGCACCTCACTACACATATTTGCTGGGAGAATGAATTGCTGTCCTTCTAGCTCTACTGGGAGCTAAAAGCCACCTTGATTTCCCTTGAACTTTTCCCTATGAGCTTGTATTGCTTTTCTTACAGCTATAGATAAATACTAGACAGAAAGAAATCTAGGGGAGAATGAGCTCACTGGGGCTCAGAATTTCATGACAGCGAGGGTGTACCCAGGAGTTAGCATGTGATTACAGCCTAAGGTGGCTTCTTCATATCTCCACACATCAACCAGCAGAAAGCTTGGGCTGGATCCCTGCATTGATGGCTCTATGTTTACAATGCAGAACTTAGAGATAAAGGCTCTACAAGCTTCCAAAACATCATCACCCGCTGGTACCCAGCTGTTCAAACACAGAAAGCTGCCGATTTCCATTATAAAGGGCCCTTTTCCTTTGGTGCTGTATGCTGTCTGTATAATGAACTTAATAAGGACTATGACATGTTTTCTGAATTCTGTAAGTGCTTTTAGAGGATGACTGAACATGGTGTTATGCCTAGAAATCTTGACACATTAGCATAGATGGTTTGAAATAGTTTTGTCATATAGATACAAACCAAGCTAAGCATTTATGAATAATGAATATTTTATGTGTCTTAACTCTTGCACAAAAGTTATAGCAAGAACGTCTTATTTATATTTTATATAAGCCCTCTAAGAAATGAAGAAATTTCAGCATATTAACTGACCTATGGAATTGGGAAGCCACTTCTGGCTAGTCTGACTTCAGAGCTCATATGTTCATCCATTGTACTTCATGTTCAAATATGCCAAATGCCATACTAACCCAACTCTAAGAGGATATTGAATTCACCCAGATTCTCAAAGAATACATCCCATAAGAGATCATCAACTTTAGTGGAAGTTCAGGGGTTAGGAAGCAACATCAGCCATTGGCATTCGCGTACATATATATATGTATATATATATATATATATTATATATATAAATATAAATTTTGGCAGATAGGTAACAATTGAATATTGAATAAAAGGTCCTTTTTGATACAATCCAGAGAAAATTTTATGCCTATTTGTCTTCCCCCTTGCTGAGACTTTGAAATCCTCAACAAGGATTCTGCTTTTTGCTTTCCCGTTTCCATAGTCTTAGAGGAATTGACTATTCTGTTTTGAATCTGTCTTCTTTATGCCATCATTTGCTTTCATGGGATTTCATGGATTTACTGGGAGTTAATTTGAATAGATATTTGTGGTTCCTAGAGAGCTGAGGCTGTGTATTGATTTCACATTGCTGTAAAACCATGACGTTCAGCATCTGGCATTTCAGTATTTTGTAACCATCAACTCTGTTTGGTTGCAGATTCTGTGGATAGAGTTTAAGTAACTCCATTTTTTCCACTACATAGTTCAGTAACTTTAATAAACTCGTCTAGTGGCTTAGCATCGTGTTAACAATCCTATGCGCAATTTCTTTAGAGTAGGAATTTATTACCAGTTTTACTGTAATGCAATATTAATATAAAATGATGACTCGTGGGCTATGGAGACACTATCATGCATTTACAATAATATTTATACAAATAATTAAACTTTCTCTTACTGAATGGGGCATATATATGAATGGAGATCTTGGTTACAAACTACTTGAAAAATAAACAACCTGAGGCTATATTGACCGCTGCTGTCTCTAGCTGCATCTTCTCTAGACTGCAGGAAAATGTAATTTCAAATATTGCATCTGTCATCTGAACTTCATATCAAGGAATTAATCAAACTGACACTAGAGAGACTTTTTTGAATGTTCATTATTTCAGCTATTAATTTTTAAAAGCAGCAAATGTACCAAGTCAATAGCAGCCATAAAAATTGATTTATTGTGCAATTTCCTTCATCCTCCTGGAAGCCAAGAGCAGATTCTGTGTATCCAGTGCTTTCCATTTCTAAGCCACCTTGTCACATCCATTTTTTTAAGATAAATTATTTAGATGAAAGAAATGCAATCCTCTTTGAATCCCACTGATTTGAATTTGTGAGAAGTGACCACATCCAGGAAATGTGAAATTTAGCATGAAAAAGAACTATACATGGAAGCAATTACATTCTGAAAATCAGAGAAATTTAATTTATATTAAAAAAGCACAAAAATCTTCATCAATCACATTACTTCTGTGATGTGGGTGACCTCACATTATACTCTGATAGCATTCTGTAACAGCCTGAACCTATTCAATGCTATTCATACCTTGACGCCCAGGTTTGGGCAGAGACAGTTTCCTTATACACAGGCCTGTTATAAGGAACTGTTCATCAACAAATACACTGACATTTGACTCTTACAATGCAGTTTCAAGTCGATCAATCTGGGTTTGAGTCTTGAATCTGGCTCTGCATTCTCTGGTGATCCTCTGAAAAGCAGTTATCTTCACTGTGGATATGTCACATAAGACTTTTTCAAAACAAACAACAGAAAAAAAAAACAATAAAATACTTGTGAGTACATGATCCCAATATTTTCCTTCCATGTTATTCATTTTCCCTCTCAAATGACTAAGGTATCTGATAACATAATTTGATTATGAAAAGTATGAATTCTTTAAAATGAAAATTTGAATGGTTTTCGTTGTTCCTGAGATGAGGTCTCTCACTCTATAGCCCAGTTTGGACTGGAACTTACTATGTATTCCAAGCTTGTCTCAAACTCATTACAATACTCTTGCCTCAACCTTTCTAGTGAATACTCCTACCTCAGTTTCCCTAGGATTGGAATCACAGGGGTAAGCCATTACATTGATATTTTTGAGATTATACTATAATTATACCTTTCTCCTCTTAATTTTATTTGTATTCATATGTTTATAAATAATAAATATAACCTCTCTGTCTGTATAATGTTACCTGTATTATGTTTTCAGGGCCATTCAGTATTGTGTAACTAACCACTGTGTTCCTCCCTAGGGAAGAGTATTTCTCTCATCTACAGCATTCCTAAGTTGTCTATAATCATTTGGTTTGGCTGAGGACTTCTGACCTTTCCCGCATCTGTGTTAGTTTGCCTATTGGTGTCATCCTAGTTCATGCTTAGGTAGTCACATTGTTAAGATGTTATGGATATAACTTCTAATTTCTCCAGAGACACACTCTCAGCTCAAACTCTCTGTTTCTCTAGCTTTTACAATCTGTCTGTTCCCTTTTCTACAATGATCCCTGAACCTTAGATGTGGGAGTTGTGCTGTAGGTGTATCAGTTAGGCCTGGCCTCTACAACTCTGTAATTTGATTGGTTGCTGTTTTCCTAATGATCTCCATCTGTTTCAAAGAGTAGTTTCTTCAATGAGCATTGAAAACTACCCTTACCTGTGGCTATAAGAATAAATATTTACATTGTAGTCAGGGATTATGCTAGTTTAGTAAAGTGATAGTTGTAGGCTCTTCTTCAAGGTGCACAACTTCACTAACCTTGACTTGTTGGCTAGGTTTCCAATACCCAGAGTAATTTCCCTCATGTTGAGGAGTTAGAGAGCTATTGGTTGCTACTAAGTTATTTAAATAGACTCTAAACTGCTTCTCCAACATAGCTGTGACCCTCAATATAAAATATGCATAGCACACACTTGGATTGTTCCGGTCCATGTCAGAAATGAAAATTCCAGTAATTATATGTGTTGTGAGGATTATAAAATATGTCCCACTGGCTGTATTGAATGCCTTGTGCCCAATTGGAAGTGTTATTCTGGGAGGTAGAACTTTGATAGAGGAAGTAGGTCACTTTTATAAGACAACATTGCCAGCCAGTACCTGAGTTCCTCTTTTCTCCCATCCCCTGACCTCTTTCCACTCTATCAGAAAAGCAACACGTTCTATCACAGCACTGTGTCACTGCAGTCTACCTTAGCACCACCCAGAAAGAATGGATTGAAACCTTTGAATGAAGACAGTGTGAGCCTTCCCTCCAAACTATTTTGTTCAGGCATTAAAGAAACTTCCTATAACACAACACTCAATTCCTCTCTTGGTTTTCAACATTAATGTGGATACTCATATTATGAGCTGGGACCAAGCACCCTTGAGTTAGGTCATGCCTTTGGGAAGAGAGGATGCCATGTTCAGTGGGAGCCATTGGCCAATACAGATAAAAGAATAAGCCTGTTTTAAACAAAGTGTGAGACTCTATTTTCCTACTGATACCTCATGCTGTTCACAGCTGCACCCAGTATAAAAAACAGCATATTGCGTGGTAAGAAAAATTCTCCATACATTTTTAGTATTTTCCTCTAATTTAAAATTTTATTTTAGGTGCCAAAAGTTTTAATTGTGTCCATTGTCATAAAGATGAACAAGCAGAGAAAAATTCCAGCAGCATAATACATAAAAAGGAGAACCATTTGGACATTCATAATATACAGTATCCGGTGAATCAATTGTTATATGAAACCTTAGGGATAATTTTTCATAGCTTGTAGAGATTCTAAATAATGCTCAAGAAAATTCTCACAGACAATAGAGGATTTTAACATAGTGATATGCCATACTCTCTCACGTTGGGGAAAGCGCAGGTGTGGGCGGGGTCCCCTGGCTCTGGAGATGCCAGGGGTTGGGTCTGCATGCCCTAGGCTTCAAGGCTCACCACAGCAGCCCTCCTCATCTTGACATAGTGTCCTCGGGACCTGATGCCGTGGGGGTGAGACGCAGGGGTCGAGCAGCCCTGGCCTGAGCGCTGCCGACCGAGGTCAGCGTGTGCCGCCAAGATGTGGGGAGGGGGCATGGATAGAGATCAGCCGTGGGCACTTGCTGGCTCCGTTGTGCTCAGAGCATTCGCTGCCCTACGCCCCCGCAGTTAAACCCAAGAGTCACAGCTCCCTTAGACAAAAGTTCTCCGACACCAAAATAGATTTTATCTTTATTTGTTCTGGATGGTGGGCAGTGCTCCTGGGGCAGGCCGGTGGAGAAGGGGGGGAGAGAGAGAGCTACTTGGGTCAATGTGTTCTATTTATAGTTCTGAGAGGAGACAGGTTTGGTGGCTGACACTTTCCATTGGCCAGCTTGGGGGTCCTATTGGAACCTCATTTGTTTTGCCTAGGACTCAGGGTTGCTTTCTAAGTTGCAAGTCTCACACGCCAGGCCTCTCTCTATACAGGGGTCGTGAGCCATGAGAATCTCCCAGGAGCATTGGCCAGAAGCATGAATTCTGGTCCCTGGTGTAGGTTCCACTGTTCGTGGAATTTTTCACCAGGTCTCCCAGGGCTTCTAGCCTATGCTAAACCGGGCGTTCATCGCCCCACAGCGATACAATGTTTAAAACAATTATTGTTGGATTAAGAAAAATTTATTGTTGCCAAAGACAGCATCTTGAACACTGCTAACAATGAATTAATACTTCATATGTGTGGAGCTGAGATGAGAAAACAGTTCTGATGTGACACAGGGAAAGAAAGATGAGTCAGCAATGTGTCTATATGACTCAACATATATGTTCTTTGAGTTTTAGAAGGTACAGAACCCAGGTAATAATGAAGGAAATAATAGGCAACATTTCTGAGACTACAAAACTCATATAAATGGCTTTCTACAGTTGCCAAGTTCCAAAAAGATTAGTGACTTAAAATAATACAAGTTTATTCTAGTTCAGTGGATTTTAAGCCCAGTGCAGGATTCTTGGGGCACAATCAAGGTTTTGGCAGGACTGTGTGTCTTAGATGGTGTGGCTGTGGACAATGTGTTTTCCTGCCTTTTCCAGTTCCTCAGTGGCACTCACATGCCTTGTCTCATGTGCAGTTTCCCCAGTGTTTAAGTCAGCTTTGCATTTCTTTGACTTTCTTCTCCTGCTCCATCTCTGACCCTCTAAGATCTCCTTTGTTTACACTGGTTCTACATGAGTGAACCATACTCCCTCCACTTCCATCTCAAAATCCATAATTTAATCATCTACAAACTCCTTTTGCCAGAAGATTCCATAAAGTCAATGTCCAGCAGAGTCAGGAGTAGACCTCTTTGGGGAGGTACTTTATTCTGTGTAGTACAACATGACTCTCCATGTGGAGGCAGAGCACTGAATTTAGGGTAGTATTAATGAAAAAGTGTTGTGTATATACTCTGAATTTCAAGTTTAGAGAGAATATGTAGCAAGCATCTGGAGTTTTAAAGCTGGTTATTATGAAAGGGGAGAATTACACTGGCTAAAACCTGTGAAATATTATAACTCACAAAGGGTCTTCCTCTAACTGTGGTGAATTATTCAGGTGCTTTCATAACAGCCCATCTCAGAGGCCTAATGCAGTGATGGTTGCTTCATACTTAGATCAGACCCAGGGGTGCTTTCTGAGTAACAGGATTTCCTGTACCCTTTCTGACAATCTGCCTGCTCTTTCCAACCCAACCTCCTCTGAATATTCACAAGAACTAATTTTCTGATCAGATGTGACTGTTCTGATATCTAGCCAGCTCACTGAGATTGTAGAATCAGCATTGACCATCTCTGATTGTAGAAATTATATATGGCTATTTTAAAAATCCACTCTTAATTTGCTCACAATGATCTATTCTTTATTAGTTTTAAGGCTTTTGTTTTTACTTATTTCAATATTTTCTAGTCTACTTCAGACTTTTCTGTGATCTAAAACTTTTTATGAGCTAATTTTATTGGTGACATCTGCTCAGTAAATCTCACAGTTTGTTCCTTATGTAATCTGAGTTCATAGTCTATAGGTGTGTGTGAGGGGGTTTGTGTGATGTTGATATGCTTTTCTCCTGGGAGCTAGTGGATCTCGAAATATAAAAGGCTCCCTCTCAGCACTGGTGAATTTATGTTCACCTGATGAGCTCACAGTGGCCCCAGGCTAGGTTAAATTTTAACATCTACTAGTAGCTCACAAAGCATCATAAATTTGAACCTTATACACTGGCCTGTAGTTATGGGGAAGCTATTTTTCTATCCCTCTAAACAGGAGCAGTACCTCATCCATGCTCCTGTCTTTCTCAGTTCTTGGAATTAGGGCTCCATGTATGTCTTGTTGGGTGATTCCCACTTCTTGAAAGGGATTTTCTTGACACCTCCCTCTGACACTTGCAGCTGTAGAAAAGCCCTAAGCTTAGGTGGCCTGCTTTCTCCCATGAGTCCAGGCCTCAACATAACCCCTATCATCCGCATGACGACCTGATAAATCTATCCTGGCTACACATTTGTATTTTGTTATTAAATTTTGTTCTCAGCTCTGTATCCCATTTTTAATAGGGTTATTTGGTTCTCTGGAGTCTAACTTCTTTGTATATATTGGATAATAGCCCTTTATAGGACGTAGGATTGATAAAGATCTTTTCCCAATCTGTTGGTTGCCATTTTATCCTATTGACAGTGTCCACAAAGTATTCTCAACTAAGGAATTTTGAAAGGCCAGGAAGCACCTAAAGAAATATTCAGCATCCTTAGTCAGCAGGGAAATGCAAATCAAAACAACCCTGAGATTCCACCTCACACCAGTTAGAATGGCTAAGATCAAAAACTCAGGTGATAGCAGATGCTGGTGAGGATGTGACAAAGAGGAACACTCCTCTGTTGTTGGTGGGATTGCAAGCTGGTACAACCACTGTGGAAATCAGTCTGGGAGCTCCTCAGAAAATTGGACAGAGTACTATCTGAGGACCCAGCTATACCACTTCTGGGCATATACCCAGAAGATGGTCCAACATATAACAAGGACACATGCTCTACTATGTTCATAGCAGCCTTATTTATAATAGCCAGAAGCTGGAAAAAACTGAGATGTCCTTCAACAGATGAATGGATAGAGAAAATGTGGTACATTTACATAATGGAGTACTATTCAGCTATTAAAAACAATGACTTCATGACATTCTTAGGCAAAGGGATGGAACTAGAAAATATGCTGAATGAGGTAACCCAGTCACAAAAGAACACACATGGTATGCACTCACTGATAAGTGGATATTAGCCCTAAAGCTTGGAATACCCAAGATACAATTCATAACCATATAAAGCTCAAGAAGAAGGAAGACCAAAATGTGGATGTTTCAGTCCTTCTTAGAAGAGAAAACAAAATACTCATGGGAGGTAGAGGGTGAGAGGGACTTGGGAGGAAGGGAGAAGAGGGAGGGGAAAAGGGGGGCAGGATCAGGTATGGGAGGAGACTGAGATGATATACAGAGGGTCAGGAATTTGAACAGAGGTGTGTAGCAATGGGGGATGGGGAACCAGGGGTAGCAGCCAGCAAGTCCCAGATGCCAGGAAAGCAAGAGGCTCCCAGGACCCAACAGGTATGAGATTAGCTGAAATGCCCAACAAAGCAGAAGGAGAACCTGTAGAGGTTAGGCAAGGCCCCCAGTTGGGGGATGGGCCACCCACTCATCTCCAAGTTTTTAACCCAGAATGACTCCTGTCTAAAGGAAATACGGGGACAAAGTGTGGAGCAGAGACTGAAGGAAAGGCCATACAGAGACTGCCCTACCTGGGGATCCATCCCATATATAGATACTAAACCCAGACACTATTGGGGATGCCAAGAAATGTTTGCTGACAGGAGTCTGTCATGCCTGTCTCCTGAGAGGCTCTGTCAGAGCCTGACAAATACAGAGGTAAATGCTCACAGCCAACCACTGTACTGTCCATGGGAACCCCAATGGAGGAGTTACAGAAAGAACTGAAGGAGCTGAAGGGGTGTGCAACCCCATAGGAAGAACAGCAACATTAACCAAACAGACCCCCAGAGCTCCCAGGGACTAAACCACCAACCAAAGAGTATAAATGAAGGGACCCATGGCTCCATCCGCATATGTAGCAGAGGATGGACTTTTTGGCTATCAGTGGGAGGAGAGGCCCTTGGTCCTGTAAAGGCTCAATTACCCTATGTAGGGAAATGCCAGGGAGGTGAGATAGGAGTGGGTGGGTGGGAGGGGGAGCACCCTCATAGAAGCATGTGAGGGGAGATGGGACAGGGGTTTCCCGAGGGGAAACCGGGAAAGGGGATAACATTTGAAATGTAAATACATAAAATACCCAATAAAAATACATTATATTAAAAAAAAATCATTCTCTGGATGCCTGTAGGAACATTTTACCACAATCTTTAATTTCATATGGCATTAGGAACCAGGCCCTAGCTACCAAGATCTTTGTGATAAAAGCCCTGCAAAAGGTCAGGGAATCTATGCTCAGCCCAATTACCTATCCTTCCCTTCATTTCTAATTCTCTCATCTTGCTTTTTTGGTTTTGGTTTTTGTTTGAGACAGGGTTTCTCCATGTAGTTCTTGCTTTCCTGAAACTTATTAGTGTGAACCATGCTTGCCTTGAACTCAGAAGTATCCGCCTGTCTCTGCCTGTTGAGTGCAGGTATTAAATGTTTGCACTACCATGCCTGACACTTCCTGTGTTTTGCAAACGTGGAATGAAGGATAAGAAGATGGTTCAGAGTTGAAATGCTTGCTGCTCAATCTTTACAACTGCAGTTCAGCTCTCCAGAACAAACTCAATGGCTAGGCAGACAGGGTAGTTGCCTGTAACCCAGACCTGGAAAGCAGAGACAAGGAATCTGCAGACTGGCTAGCTGGATTAGATTTGTTCTACTTCAAGTTTAGTGAGAGACCCTGCCTTAATAAGTAAAGTGAAGAGTGGTTGGAAAATGCACCCTGTTGTCAGCTTCTGGCCCCTACCTTCACCTTCCTACATATTGATGCATCTACACAATTGAATGCATAAGTATGCATACCACAAGCACACACACACATATAAAATAAAATAACCAAGTTAATAAACACAAAAATGAAAGGGGAGACACTATAATAGTCATTGAGGAAGTCCAGGAACTCATAAGGTCATATCTTAAAATCTATATTCCAGAAAACTTGTAAATATAAGACAAATTTTAAAAGAACCAGGGCCATAAAATAAGGCATATTTTCATTTTTGTGGCAAAGGGTAAGGGAGTAATATCATCTGTGTCACCTAGAAACTGGCATGTATGTAGAGCTGATGGTTTTAGAAAACATTTCATTAGTAGTAGTATGCTGTGTGCATGTGTGTGTGTGTGACTGTAACACAAAATGCAAGTGGGGGTCAGAGGACAGTTTTGTGGAGTAGGTTCTTTCTTTCAAGCACTATGTGGGCTGCAACTCACATTGTGAGCTTTCTCCTAGGCAACTTTCCCAGCTGAATCATCTCATAGTCCTGCAGTGGAATGTTAGCATTCTTTAGCAGAGTGATATCATCAAAAAATTAATAGCACATGAAGTCATTTATCCACTCCCATTATTCAATAATAACTTGAATGTCTCAAATGTTTGGTAAATCATTCTAAGTAAACAGTGGTGAATTCTTGTTCTCAGGGAGCTCATACATAGCAAAGCATTCTCACTGAAAACCAATGGATACTGTCATTTAGCACATTATAAGGACTTAGGTTTCTTCATGACACTCAAATATATTAGAAAATATCATCATAAATTTAGCGTTGTGTTGCCTGATCATGTAATTATATACCATTCCAAAAGACAAGTCTTTTCATATCTGTCTTTGGTAAACTGTCAGAGTATAAGAAGTTTAGAGAGTTACTTACTTTACAATTTTTCTCTAAAAAATAAGAAACCTTGTTATTTGGAAAAATGAAAAACAAGCCACACATAGTAAAAAAAATTGCTATTTATAATTCAATAATGTATTTAGAAAATAAAGTAAGATGAAAAAATAATGTCAGTATTAGAAGTTATTACAAGAGAACATTATTGTAAATTATGCACTTTCCTAGTAGAACTAGGATATAGTTAAAAACATTTTACAAAATAGGGAATCTTGGCAAGTTCCATTTAAAAATATAGATATTTCATACAATAAAGGAGACAAAATTATTCCAATTATAATAACAGTTTTTGATAAGTCTACTGAAAAATATAAATGAGTTAGTGAAATGTCATCTATCTCTTTTGACAGAAAGTCTCAATATTTAAAGACATCAATTCCCACAATTAACTTATAAATTGTGTGAGAAATCATTCTCTTGATGAATTTTGGAAGAAACATGAGAAAAATAATTACTAGGTTAATTTATAAAGTAAATGGATGAGAATCACCAATACAATGCAGAAGAGCCAGAGTAATGAGAGGCATGATGTAAGTGTATGTCTTTACCAGATATAAAAGCTTGTGTGCTTTTAGTCACTTAAATGTTGTCTATTTCAAGAACAGATGAATGGAGATAAGCAATAAATTCATCGATACATGGGTGGATGATGTCAATATGTACTTCAGATTGGAGGAGAAAATAGTACTTCATAAGCAGTATTTGTCCAAGGCAAAGTTTTCTTTTCTTAACCTTTTTTTCCATGAAAACTTGAATATTTAAATACACATTTTAAAAGAGAAATGTGTATCTTTTATGCCCACTTTTCTGAGCCAAAACATCTTTTCTCTCTTCTTCTCCTCTCCATTTCCTCTTCTGTCCTCTCCCCTCATCTCCTATCTTCTCTTGCCCCCTCTTGCTTTCTTATAGCCACTTAGAATGAAAGAAAAAGAACCTGCCAACATTGAAGTACATGAAAATAAAACAATTTTGTGGTTCAAACATATGACAAATGGAACCAGAACCAGTATTGGCTATGGGATACACACACACACACACACACACACACACACACACACACACACACTATAAAACTGGAGACAACCTGGTATATCACTGAGTTTAAACTTCATGTCTGTAAGGAGCACCTCCATCTAGTATTCCTGCAGTAGGTTTGAATACGGACTTTTAAACTAAAGACAAGTTATAACTCTGTCCCCACACACACACTGGGTGGGAGTGATTACTGACATCACACACACAAAGTGCAAGTCTCACTTAGGGGTGCCTAGCAGTTTCTGGTATGCACCAAGAGTAAAATCCCTTTGGGATGCTTGTTGTGGTTGTCCCACCTTATGACTGATGAATATTGCGTATTTAATTTCTCATTCTCATGGTTATTTGTGGTCAGAGGCTTCTCTAAGAGATCCTTTCTCTCCCACTATCCTCCTAAACTCTGAAAAGGACAAGAGACAGAGAGAAAATAATGTAACTTCAATACTCTCAACTTGTTGTATGGTATATCATTATGTAAAGTCATAAAGTGTGTTTGAGGTCAAACTCGGGGCAAGTTTGGTGGTTGTATTCTAAGATGATATCAGTTTATTTGTATTCACTTAGATCTCTGTTCTAACAGCACCCACTAAATGTCTAGGACTTGAAGGCATGCATACACATAAATCTTAGTAGCAATCTTATCAGGTAGGGACCCTGAAGTGCAGATATCTAGTCTCCTTTACTCAGATTTACTGTGTCCTAACAAATGATTTGTTTCAAGTACCTTGATTTGATCTTTGATTCCAAATTTAATCTTTCTTTGTTTTTTACTCACTCAAAGGCTTTCTCAGTTTGATTTTTTTTCTCACTGAAGATGAGAACTGGTTGGTATTTTCATCCTATAAGTTCAATTTTTCTAGATCCCTTTCTTTTTCTGTGACACAAAAGATTTAAAACTCTTCTCTTTTTAAAATAAATAACTAAACAGCAACCAGGACATGAAGCTAATCTGTGGTCTTCACAAATGACACTGTCAGGACTGGGATCATCCTGAAGGCTTCACTACCACATATCAAATGTCACTCTCCATTCCCCACAGATTACTAAACTCTCAACCCTTTCTGGACCCTGATGCAAGCATCACATATTTTGTTATTGAGGCTTCCTTTTCTTATTTAAGCAATAAAATGATTCCTGATAACCCAGAATGATCTAAGAAGACACTGCCTCTGAACAATAAAAGTATAGTTGTTATCACTTTATATTACCCCTAGGTTTCTTCTCAGAATTGCCTTCTCTCTCACAGCAGTCTGTCATGGTAGACTCAGTACACAAATGAAGAGCTGGTTCTTAAATTTTCAACTAATTCTACTGGACAAATAATTTTCCTATACAATCTCAATAGACTGGGTGCTGTAGGGTCAGAGCTGTCTACAGAAACAGAGTAAACAGAATGCAGATTGATTCACAAAAGCATAGTCATTGCAGGATTTTCCTAACTTGATTATGGGGAAGAAGGCTTAAGATATGCTTAACATAACATGGGATTATACAAAATATAATAAATTCAGCCCAACTCCATGGAAGGCTTATAGACTAGGAGTTTCAGCTCTCAAGGGCAAGACAAGGTGGATGTCCCAACTTAAGAGAGCACCAAGTCTGCATTTTGTTTCTGTACAAATCCTCAACAAACTATCCAGTGCATTGGAGAGGGTAGATCTTTTTATGTCGTTTCCTGATTTCAAATGGTAATCTCTTTCTGTACTGGCACACACAGAAACAGCGGTTCATGAAGTGAATTAACTCATCCAAGATGATTGAGAACATAACTGAGTCTGAATGACCACAGCTGTACATTGCTCAAACAGGAAGAAAAGTTTCTGGAAGAAGAAGTGAGCATGAAGAAGCAGTAGTCTGGTTTATTGATCTGGGAAAATCACATATAGATGCAAGTTATCTAAGATATGAGGTAATAGGTAGCTTGGCTACAAAACACAGTATCACATTTCATTCAAAGCTAGTACAGGATTTTAGAGACAGTAATATAGAGAAATGAGGAGTTATCTCAGCAGATGACAACATGATTTCAAATCTTCATCATCCACTCAAAAGCTGCATGGGTGTGTTGGGGTTCACCTATGTGTAACTCCAAAGATTAGGAGAAAGACATAGAGAAAGCATAGCAAAATTAGAAGAATCAATGAACTTTGAGTTCACAAAGAATCCCTGCCTTGGTAAACAAAGTGGAGATAGATTGAGAAAGATACCCAACATCAATATCTGGCATCCATACACAGGCCTGTGCATCTACATAAACATACACCTACACACATGTGAACATATAGGCAACATATGCACACACATACAAATAAGTAGTGAGATATAATTTAAGAGTTCATAGAAAATATGGTCACAATAATTGTATGTGTAACATTTTATGGAGTATTTGGGCAATATTTACTAAGATCCCTTAATGCAGACATAAATTCTCCATTTTATTAATTATCAAGACGCATCATGAGAAAATGCACGTCCTGGTTAGCTTTACCTTTCAACTTGACATATTACAGGATTATCTGGCATAAGACTCTAAACTGAGGAATTATGTAGACCAGATAGACCCATGGGCATACCTTGGTAGTTAATTGATGCAGGAAATCCCAATCCTCGTTGTAGTACCACAAGTCTGCCAGGGACAAGTAGCATCCTCCATGATTCCAGTTGCTTTCCATGAGTTTTCTTTGATCATGGATACTATTGGCTTAGCAAGCATGCTGGCTTCAAGTTCCTGTCCTCAATTTCTGCTTTTATCTTCTTTAATAATCAAGTTAGATCTGGAATTGTTAGCCAAATGAACTCTTTGGCCTTCAAAGTAGCTTTTGGTCAAGTATTGGCCGAAACAACAGAAATGAACACAGAACAATTTACAGATTTATATGTTTGCATGTAGAAAATATTGCCTTGTAAGACAGACACACAAATCTCATTTAAGTTTATGAAAAGGTAAACTATTTACTGGAGAGTCAGCAATAAAGAAAAACAGACAAGGGAATGAATGACTAGACAGGTCAATCCTTTACTTGGAGAAAACTTGCAAAGGGATATTTGTAAGAACAAGCCTGCATCTGATTACAAGCTGGAACTCGTATAGGGCAGAGGGACAGACAGAAAAGCAAGTTTGTTTTCCCCACAGTTGGCCATTGTTAGAGAGAATCTCTGTAGTCAGATAAATAAAGTTAGGGAATTACTGTATATCTGTACTGGCTAGTTTGTGTGTCAACTTGACACAAGGTGGAGTTATCACAGAGAAAGGAGCTTCAGTTGAGAAAATGCCTCTATGAGATCCAGGTGTAAGGCATTTTCTCAATTAGTGATCAAGGGGGGAGGGCTCCTTGCGGATGGTACCATCTGTGGGCTGGTAATCTTGGGTTCTATAAGAAACCCAGCTGAGCAAGCCAGGAGAAACAAGCAAGCCAGTAAGGAACATCCCTTCATGGCCTCTACATCAGCTCCTGCTTCCTGCCCTGCTTGAGTTCCAGTCCTGACATCCTTTGGTGCTGAACAGCAGCAGCATGGAAGTGTAAGCTCAATAAACCCTTTCCTCCCCAACTTGCATCTTGGTCATGATGTTTGTGCAGGAATAGAAACCCTGACTAAGACAATATCTTTCCTGGCTTACCTTTGTTTAAGATCTATAGGACCAGGAAGGTAAAACTCTAGTGAAACACATTACTTACCTTCTAGAACCTAAACTACCATGATTAAGGGAGTTGTTACAACTTATCCATAACCGAAGTGCTTTACAAAACGGCAGGACCTTACTTACATTCTTCTGGTATTCTTTTTTGTTGGTTTGTTTTTGTTTAATTTTTTTTTTACATAGGTAGAAAGGTGTGCAGTTGTCATGTTATGCAGCTATTTTTTTCATAGGCAAGAGTGGTGTCCTCATCAGGGTCCCTTGGGGCAGTCTATGGCATCACAAGTTGTAGAGGAAGAGGATACTGTGTGTTTTAGTCCAGGTTCTATTGCTGTGAAAAAAACACTATGACCATGGTAATGCTTATAAAAGAAAACATTTTATTGGGGCTCCCTTATAGTTTCAGAGGTTTAGTCCATTATCATGACAGGGAGCATGGTAACACACAGACAGATATGATGCTGGACAAGTAGCTGAAAATACTACATCTGGATCCTCATGCAGCTAGAAGAGAGAGTCACACTGAGTCTGGCAAGGGCTTTTGAACCCTAAAGCCTACCTCCAGTAACACACTTCCTCTAACAAGGCCATGCCTCCTAATTAAGTTGTGCCACTTCCTGGGAATTAAATATTTCAATAAATGAAACTATGGGGACCATTCTTATTCAGACCACCACACTCCACTTCCTGGTCCCATAAGTTTGTAGCTATATTGTAATACAGAAATGCTTTTAGTCCAACTTCAAAATTTCCATTACTCTATCACAGTTTCAAAACTGTTTAAAAGTCCAAAGTCTCTTCTGAGACTTATGGCACTTTCTTAACTGTAACCCCTTGGTTTTTTTTTGTTTGTTTTTTGTTTTTTGGTTTTTTTTTTGTTTGTTTAAAAAAAAAAGCAGATTACATATTTCCAACAATCAATGGGCTAGACTATACAGTACTGTTCCAAAAGGGAGGAGAGAGCATGGGGGAAATATTGGACCAAAGCAAGACTAACAACCAGTGAAACAAATTGCAACTTCTGCATCTCTGTCTGATGTCAAAGGGCTTTTCAGGTCTCCAGATTCTTTCAGCACTGTTGACTGCAACATAGTTCTCTCTCTTGGGCTGGACCCACAGCTTGTTAGCAGCTCCCAGTGGCAGGTATCCAATGACTTTGTCATCTCCAATATATTGAAGTCTCCAACACAATCCAGACTTCACCTTAATTGATTTATGCAATGGCCTATCTAAGCCTTCATGGAGGGATACCTCTTACATTCACCTGGCCCCAGCAGCTTTTCATAGCCAAAGAGAAAGATTCCACAATCTCTTACTTCTATTATTTTACTCTAAAGACAGAAGCACATGGCCTAACCTGCCAAGTTAGGCTGCTTTCTAGGGATGGAAATATGTTTTCATCAGCTTTATGTTTTGTATATTTTCCTTCAGTACTTAAATATTTCTTTAATTCACTATTACAAGGTCAATGTTTAGCTGGGTGGGGTTGTACCATGAGGTCACTACTCCCTTTATTTCATTTAGTATCAAACTTCTCTTTAAACTTTTTAATCTCCTTCATCACGGGACTCAGCTCCACTGTACCTCCTGGTGCTCATTTTCTTCATAATTTGTATATTTTATATTTTTCCTTGCTCAGTTTTCTCCTTTGCATTATAAATCTGCATAAGACTGGTCACACAATGATCACACAACAGAATCAATACTATACTGTCTTCAAATCTCCTTTGTCAATGCTATTAATCCCAAACTCTTCAATTTTGCCTCCAGTATTTCGGGGGTTGGGGGGTTGGCAGGGAGACAAGGGCAGAAAGCAGCCACATTCTTTACCAAAATATCACAAGAATGGTCTCTAAGCCACTTATTTATATTTTGCCCTCTAAAAACTCTTAAGCTGAGCCGTTACTACCTACACTACTTTCAGAACCAGTGTCTTCCATATTCTTATTAAAATGACCCATTAAGCATCACTTAAAGTGTTCAACTGCCTTCCTACATCCCAAAGTCCACATTCTGCCAACAAGCAGCATGATTAGACCTGGCACCACAATATCCTGGAACCAACTTTTTATCTTAGTCAGTATACTGGCTGGTTTTGTGTCAACTTGACACAAGCTGGAGCTATCACAGAGAAATGAGTTTCAGTTGAGAAAATGACTCCATGAGATCCAGCTGTAAGGCATTTTCTCAATTAGTGATCAAGGGGGGAGAGTTCCTTGTGGTGGTACCATCTGTGGACTGGTAGTCTTGTGTTCTATAAGAAAGCAGGCTGAGCAAGTGAGAAGCAAGCAAGCCAGTAAGCAGCATTCCTCCATGGCCTCTGCATCAGCTCCTGCTCCTTGACCTGCTTGAGTTCCAGTCCTGACTTCCTTTCATGATGAACAGCAGCATGGAAGTGTAAGCTCAATAAACCCTTTCCTCCCCAACTTGCATCTTGATCATGATGTTTGTGCAGGAATAGAAACCCTTACTAAGACAGTCAGTATTCTATTGCTGAGAAGAGACACTATGACCATGACAATTAGTATAAAAGAAAGCGTTTAATTGGAGCTTGCTTCAGAGGGCCAGTCCATTATCATGATGGGGAACATGGTGGGATACAGGCAAACTTGTTGCTGGAGAAGTTGTTAAGAGTTCAAATCTGGATTCACAGGCAGCAGGAAGAGAGAGAGCCATACTGGGCCTGGAATGGGCTTTTGAAAGCTCAAAGTACATCTCCAGCCACACTTCTTCCAACAAGGCCACAGCTCCTCATCTCTTTAAATAATTCTACTCCATTTTGACTAAGCATTCAAATTATACAGTCCTATGGAAGCCCTTCTTCTTCCAACCACCATACTGTGAGACTCAATGGCTCCCCAGCTCACTGTTTGTCTAATTAACTAACATCACCGTCTCAAGAGTTGAGAACCTAAAATCATTAAAGAAATGGATGTTTAGTCAGTCTAGCTTCTTCTAGGTGACAATAGGACATAGATGGTTTAGGATCTCTGCTTTTTCTGATTTCTAGGCACTAGAGGGTAATCAAAGGGGGCCCAAAGTAATGGAGATAGATTGTCCCAGGACCATTTGACTGTGGGTAAATACAACAGTTGAATACACAGGGAACAACACTGTACAGTACCATTACTAAGATTGTAATAGATTTGACCCATTTTTATTATGAAAATGCAGAGGTCATTAAAGCTGACCACTGATGGAATGGTTGTGTTTAGTGTGATTTTAATCTAATTATGTAGACCTTAAAGCAAAGGAGACATGAATAGAATTCATCAGGAATATACAGTCAATATTATGTTTATGGTTAGGAAAAACATAAGAGTCCTTTAATTTGGTTACAGTTGGGTGGCTGTGAATAGTCAACCTGACTTGTCAAGAACCCATACAGGCCTTTAAAGACTGAGAGATTATTTTTTTAGATATTATTTGTTATACTTCCCTGCTGTGTGTTTAAGACCATGCAAGTGGCCCAAATTAATCAATTTCTTTTTAATGTCAAGCCCAAGGAAGGATCCAGTCCATTGAAGTCTCTTGAACTTGGGAGGAGACCTTCCTACTTTAGCCTTGGTTTTCTAATTGTTCCATGTTGTGAGAATGAGTCACAGCCTTGCTTTCCTCTGCCTTCCTGGGAAGCACAAAGAACATGTCTGTCCATATTCACTTGTCTTTAAATACGAATGGTCATAGTCTACCAATGTAGGGTCTCCATGGCTTCTCTGAACAAAAGCACAGGTCTTTCACAAGACTCATAGGTAACTTTGCAACTTTTGTGAGATGTCCCACAATGTCCTGGGGCCTAGTTGACCTGGGAGGGCAAGAGTCAAAATTCTTTACATTTTAATTTCTGTTCACATTGGTCTAAGCCTCAAATTGCAATTATCAAACACTCAAAAGGTCTGTTACATCAGTCTGCAATTCTAAGATAGCGTAGGCCTCTGTAGAGAAAAACCTTCAGAGGGAGTCTTTGAAGGACTCAAACTATGCCATCCTACCTACAAGTCCAGATGGCTATAATAAGAAAGAGGTAGAGGGGTGATGGTAGGGATTGAGAAGTTTTCTTTTGGAGTTCATAGTTAGCAGTGAGGTAACCAATGAGTAGTGAGTTACAGAAAATTAGGTGATCATAATACATTTCTCCTGGTTGTCATTCCTTTAGGTCTAAGCAGCATGGAGATGAAATGTTAGAGAGACAAGTTACTTTGTTTCTAGAACAAATCACCATAATTACAGGATCATAATTACATAATTGCCACACTTCAAGCAAGATGGGCTTTATAGAACAGCTTGGCTGGGCTAACATTTATGTTGTCCAACATGAAGACAATAGTGATTAAAGCACAGTTTAAACATAGAATGGTCTATAATGTTACAGTTAACATAACACTTTATGGATAAGGGGTTGGTTGTGCCACATTACCACTATGGAAATTAAAAATTGTAAGGTTCAAATACTTTATTAACATCCAGATGAAAATTATGATTGCACCACAGTTTTCAAATGGTGCTTCATGGAAGGCTTGGCTTATTAATCTGTTTATAGTGAGATATTCCTTTGATTCCATCCATATTTACTCTATTGTTTTCCTTTGTCTTGTCATTGTGAATTTAATTTCTTCTCTGAGAGAAAGACACTGAAAAAGGCAAAGGATTTTGTTGGAAACTGTTTAATTCTACTTTACATTTTTGGTTATGAGCCTAGGCTTTAATGGCTGAGCCATCTTTCCAGCCTTAATTCTGTTTTAATGGTATCCTCCTAAGGGGTAGTTGAAATACTTAACCTTCAAACTGTGTGTTTAGTCTATTTATAAAACAAAAATTGTAGAGAACTCTTACTAGCTTTATATAGAATGTGTATCCTAAATGGCTGAACTTGATCACCAACTTTTGAAATAATTAAATAGATATTACTTGATTTATTTCTGTTATATATAACCAACTAGAATATTAAAAACTGTCAAATATATCATTAACTTTAAATGAGTTTTAAAGCCATTTTCTTGGAAAAAAATTAAAGAAAAAAACACAACAAAAGCAAAAGAAAAATGACAAAAAATAAATAAGTTAACATTACATGTAAATAGATATAACATGATTTATGTCCTTGCACACATAGCTAGTCAACTTGACAATCTCTTGTCTTCACCTAGTGATGTTTTGTAGAAATATTTTCATGATGCTAATGAAGGCCTTATCTTTCTAAAGACAGGTTGTTTTAAATTCAATATAGCTTAGTTACAAATTTTATGTGTGCACACCAAAATGTTTATAATGGTTGTATATGAAAATCGGAGATGCTTCTACTCTCTGTCTATTTACATTCTTTAAGTCTAAATATTTACTCATTTTTTAATGAGAAAATATTAGCGATAAAACAAAAACTACAGGCTTCCCACTCATGTTCTTAGCCAAGTCGATTCCAGGTCATTAGCCTTTCCAGGTCACCCCAGGCAAGGGAAACATGCTTCTGTTCTTGTGTCCTTGTGTTTGTGTCAGAGTGACACTCATCTCTCCTTTGTCCCCAAGAAATCTCTTGCAATTTATCAACTCCTTGGGGGCAAGCGTTGTATTTTATTACTCCATATGGTACACACAACCTCAGCAAAGAATCAGCTACAGTGAGAACTTTCACATGAATTTTCCATAAGAATAATTGAGACCAATGAGCTTACTGCCCATCTCCTCCAGTTTGCATGGAGGACTCAGTCATTGCCCATGAGTCACTCTGACTCCTTGTGTGTTGGTGATCTTTAAACATTCATATCTAGAGTAGCATATTTATTAAAAATAAACCCCTTCACAGTAGTTTTGAAATCTTTTTAAAGTCACGTAAAAACTGAGTTAAAATCACTTACCACTTACTTTCAGCTCTCAGCTCAGGATCTCTTGTCTCAGACTTGTTGACATGTTTAAGGTCTCTTTAGCATCTATGAGAATGGGTCTGTACCACGTGCCTTGGACATCTATGCCAGATTCAATGTCTTTCTGTTTTGGTCTTAAAATCTTATCTGCCTATCATTTTTAAATGATCCTGACAAGTTGGCCTGATATTATGAGAATCAGGTTATACATTGTTTTACAAGTGAGATACCAAGTACTATTTGAGATGTATGTGGCTCATAGTCTCATGCTTCCTTGTTCCTACCATTGTTTTGTTACTGATGTCTGAGTCCATTTGGCCTTTAGAGCCTGGTACACAGGGCTTCCTCATGATTTGAAAATGTTCAGCCAGCTACATTTTCAGAATTTATGATATCTAGAGATGCTTTTAAGAACAAGTCCACAATTCCATTGTTCTTATGTAAGCATTTTATCAAATGACATTTTGAAGTATGTCAGAAACTGTTAGTTGAAATAAGCAAATATTTTAGAAAGAGTTTTCAAAATACTAAGAAAGAACATTAGTAGTAAGCACAATTGGCTTCTTGTTAGTAAGATAATAATCTTCCAAAAGCAAAAATCTTAGGTTGTATAATAGGACCTTTTAAAAACTATTTATGTAGTTTTGCTTTAAGCTTTTGTACAATCCTTGGGTGGGCATTTGAAGACACCAACATACACCTGCAGGGGGGTTGTGGATTAAGTAATAAGTGGTAAGCCTCCAACTGAGGTTTTGTGTTTATCATTATCATCTTGGTACAGAAAATATTCAGACTGGTAATGATTCTGGGATACCTGCTGTGGGGATTTCAGCCTCAATGTAACATTTAATAAAACATTATCACTAGATTTCAGTGCAACTGTATTGATAATAACTGCCTTCAGAAGATGTCAGGAAAATGATCTATTGTGGTGCAGAAAACAAACTCCAGAATAATGAACTAAAAACAAGATTCATAGGACTAGACTTAAATTTTTATCCAAAATAGTAAGACATATAGTAAAAGAAAGAAAGAAAGGGAAAACATATAGAGCAACCTACCTAAAACCCAACGATTAAATAGATCAAAGGAATTTATGAATGAAAGTAATGTGTTGCAAGCAAGGGAGAAGTGAATGGGAGAAGTGCAGTCCATCACTCCAGCCTAGAGCCAAACCATTCAGTACACAAGGTCCTGGTTCAACAACATCATGGCTGTTGAGTTCCTGGGTCTCAAGAAGCTCAAAATCCTGTCTGCATGCAGGTCTAGTTTCTCATGCTTGGGCTTCACTAGCCTCTACATTCCTCCTCTGTCAGCTACTCTACTTCTGAGCTGCATGTTTTTACACCCTTTATTTGGATCCAGTACCTGTCAAAAGTTCAGAGTAATTGTGTCACTAGGGTCTTTGCCCTTTGATTATCCTGACGTTTGCTTCAGCTGCTGGTTAGTATAATTTCAAAGCGCTGACCTAAGCTCATGAATCCTATTGTGAGGAACCAGGACTGCCTGAGAAACTACTCATCAGGGATGCATATTTCAGCAAGAAGTTGTTTGGGGGTCTCAGTTATTTGCTGGCATTGTTTGGGAATCTTACGATAACAATTTAGCACTTAATATTGTTTCAGAGAAAAGCTCCCTCCGCCCAGCTCAATAGATTGTCACTTAATTAACCTTTAGTGCTTCCTGTAAGAGGCACATCTTTAAAGTTTTCTGCTCTACTAGCTCTACATTGTTAGGATTGTTTCTATCACTAACAATGGGCTAAAGTGCTTACTTAAGAAATGCATTAATGCTTATAGGTCGTCCAGATATCATTTAGAACATCATTATTGTTTCTAGCGGACTAAACACTCTGCATTTGACCTTTAAGTCTCTGTCACTGCTGGAGACCAAACTGACTAATGACTTCTCACAATGAACAATTATCGAATTAATATATTTTTTCTTCTAATTCCATGGTGGATTATTAAATAAAGAGCCTATAATTTGGCCAATATCTGTTCACATTTTGGGAGTAGTTTGAATTTGTGCTGTGTTGCATTACAAAAGAAGAAAGAGTGTCACACTGTACTTCCAAGTGCTGACCAGAATTTATAGTTCTTAATGAAGTAAAACCTTCAGAGTATCAGTATAATCAGAGAAAAGAGCAATGGATGACTTCTCATTGATGATATTTTGTTTGGCCACTCTACTCTGAATTTGACCTTCAGATGTGATAGATGTGTTTATTTTCACACTTGTAGCCCTTATGAAAAAGCATACTTTAATATTTTAAGAATCTGTTTTAAAATAAATTTTAGTTAAGCATCAGCTGGTCCATGGGACATATCCCAGTCTCAGTTAAGTTGCTCATAAAACTTTAAGAAGAGAATTCGACTCTGAATGTTGCTGATGCAGACGATACTTATTTTTCTTATTCACCTCATCAATAAATACTTGTGACACAAGTGTGTGTATGAATCTTATAGATATTTCAAGAATGCAAAGTGAGGAAGATACTGACTTGGGAGTTAAAGTGTGAGGCAAACTATACATGTAATAATCCAAGGTTGAAATATTACACAGTTAAATGAAAATTTAAATCAAAGTTGAAAGACATATGTAAGCCTTCTATCATTGTTTCACACCATAGATCTTCACTTATTATGAGGGAATTTTAAATATTTTCACTAGTTTGCTTCAGAGTAGTTATCGCCAGCATTTCAGTCAGGAACAGTATATCTGTCTACAAAGGGAAATTTCGTTTCACAATTTTGGAGGTCATGGAAGGTTGTTCCTTTCACTTTTGAGCCTGAGACAGTTCCAGGGCACACCACTACTGACATTACTTCCATCTATTTTGCCTCATCCTCTAAACATTCTCCCACCTCCTAGTAGCATCACTAGTGGTGGCTGTCTTCACATATAGACTTTATTTGAGGAACTCTTATTCCAACCACAATAATCTATGTTAAGTAGACACAAAGGCAAATATTTGTCCTGATGGCTAGATATTCTTTTGGAAAAGTCTAAAATTGAGAGGACAGGGTACCCACCAGAAGCTAATACCAAATTGGCAATTTTAATAAATGCAAATTATTTTATATTTTACAACTTGTATAATATAAAGGAAATGAAATATTATTGAACAACTATCTCAAAGTCATATGTCTCCAATTTGAACCAAATGCCAAATACACTAAAGCAAAGCAAAGACCAAATAACCCTTATCATTATTGGATTCAATATCTTTTATACTTCTTTTATGTCAAGTATTAATCTCCTAAAATAGAAAATAAATGGAAACAAAGTATAACCAAGCAACTTTTCTTTCTTTCTTTTTTACTTAAACTACATTAATAAGCCTGGTTCCTTCTCTTCCTCTCTTCCTCTTTTCTTTCATTTTGTTTTATTTTTATAAATGTAACAGTAAAAGTAAAATAAAAACAACCTTTAGTTTCTATTTAGACTTAGTTGATAAAACAAACAAACAAACAACAACAGCAACAACAACAAAACACAGGAAAACTTTTAGTTCCCTTTTGCATGCACCTCATCTCATCTTAGATTTTACATTTTTGGGTCTGTTTTATGTCTGCTTATTATATCAATCTCTTCTTGCCCTAACAGGAAATACATATATTTTATAACAGTGAGTTTGTTAGAATCATTTAAGAGGTTGCTTTTCAAATTTTTATTTTTATTATTTTTTATTAACTATTTTATTTGTTTATGTTTCAAATGATATCCCCCTTCCCAGTTTCCTGTCCACAACCCCTCCCCATCCCATTCTCTCCTCTCCCCTCTTCCCTTTGCCTCTATGAGGGTGCTCCTCCACCCACTCACCCACTCCAGCCTCACCACTCTAGTATCCCCCTACGCTGGGTCATCAAGCCTCCACAGAACCAACGGCCTCTCCTCCCACTGATATCAGATAAGGCCATCCTCTGCTACATATGCATCTGGAGAGCTATGGGTCCCTCCATGTGTACTCTTTGGTTGGTGGTTTAGTCCCTGGAAGCTCTGGGCAGTCCATTTAGCTGATATTGTCCTTCCTATGGTTACAATCCTCTTCAGCTACTTCAATCCTTTCCCTAGCTTTTCCATTGGGGTTCCCGGGCTCAGTCCAATGGTTGGCTGTGAGTATCTGTATCTGTATTTTTCAGGCGCTGGTAGAACCTCTCAGGGAACAGCCATACCAGACCCCTGTCAGCAAGCACTTCTTGGTATCAACAATAATGTGGAGGTTTGGTGTCTGCAGATGGGATAGATCCCTAGGTGAGGTAGTCTTTGGATGGCCTTTCCTTCAGTCTCTGTTCCAATTTTTGTCCCTGTCTTTCCTTTGGACAGGAACATTTCTGGGTTAAAATTTTGAGATGGGTGGGTGGCCCCATCTCTCAATTGGGGGCCATGCCTAACTACTGGAGGTGGCCTCTACAGGTTATATCTCCCTTTTGTTCGGTATTTCTGCTAAAGTCATCTCGGTTGGGTCCTGGGAGACTCCTGCTTCCCTGGAGTCTGGGACTTTCTAGTGGCTAGCCCCCAGTTCCTGCTACATATTTCTATTCAATTTTCCGACCCTCTGTACTTCTCTCCTGTCCCTTCCAATGCCTGATCCTGTCCCCCATTTTTCCTCCTCCTCCTCTTTCCCTCCCAGGTCCCTCTCTCCCTCTACTTCCTGTGATTCTTTTGTTCCCCCCTTCTATGAGGATTGAAGCGTCTGCACTTTGGTCTTCTTTCTTCTTAAGCTCCATATGGTTTGTGGGTTGTATTGTGGGTATGCCGAGATTTGGGGATAATATCCACTTATCAATGGGTACCATGTGTGTTGTTTTGTGTCTGGGTTACCTCACTCAGGGTGACATTTTTTTAGTTCCATCTATTTGCCTGCAAATTTCATGAAGTCCTTGTTTCTAATAGCTGAGTAGTATTCCATTGTGTAAATGTACCACATTTTCTGTATCCATTCCTCTGTTGAGGGACATCTGGGTTGTTTCCAGCTTCTGGTTATTATAAATAAGGCTACTATTTTATTATTCATTGAGATCATTTGTGATTACTTTAGACTTTTGGAGGAATATATGTACCTTTGCAGTTTATTTGTTTAAATCCAAATCTAGTGGGAGAACAATGTATTTTTGTTAGTGTTTTCAGACTATCTACTTTAGCAACTAGTTTTATTTTGGAAAATTTATTCACAAATACATTTTTTTAGCATCTCCTCCATATCATTTTATTAATCTCTGTAGAGAAATATATATTTCATTCAAATAGAAAAATATATACATATGATTTACACTTTCAGAATTAATCTTTGTCTTTGGTGGGATTTCCTGGACACACAGTCCAGAAGAGAAGTGAATGCCAAAGGTTTTGGAAATAAACTCTGGGCTAGTGAGATAGGAAGAGGTGACTTGTAATTCAATTGTTTGAAGCTCATACAATATTCTACAGAAAATACTGGAGGTTAGATAATCTTAAAGCTTGTCCTGAATTCTTATTTCCTGGGACTTTATATTTCATGGACTATCAGTTTCTGCCAAAGAGCTCATAGTCCTGCAGAGGAAGTTTCCAGACTGGTAAAGTATTTTCAGGTAGAGTTCAACTGTAAGTCAGTTACTGGTGACATGAATAGAGCACCTGCCATATTCATGTCAGCCTTCTAGGTGGTCATTAGACAGGTGATTTCACAGGCCCCAAATAACAGTAACTGCATTGAATGAAAACTGAAATTTAGTATTTTAGTGAATCTAACATTTGCTATCATGTTAGATATATGCATGCTATGTGTAGATAATTTCTGTGGACTTTACATTGCCAAAATGTACTTCTCCAAATTTAAAAAACTTCAGAAATACCTTTTCCCATATGCATAGATTTGTTTGTTTGGTTTGTTTTTGCAGTCCTCAAAACTGCATTCGTCATGCATGCTAGCTTTGTACTCTAGCACTGAGCTACATCTCCAGTGGCATGCATGCACTCATTCTAATCCAGTGACATGTTCTACCTTTCCTTTGTTAGTAGTGTTACTTCCACATCTTTTACTTTAAGATCGTCACTTTACTTTTTCAGTAAATGTAACCATTAGCCGTTCTCTTTATATGGAAATATATACATGCTATCACACTTAGTAACTTAAAGTAAGTGACTGGGCCACCGCACAGTTAGTTACCCATTCATTCACTACATGGGAGGCCCAACTCCAGCCTGGGATGCAACCAAAGGTGAGCTTTAATTTCCTCACTTCTTGGCTTAAGGATTTGAAAGGCACATAACATTTGAAGTCCCCCTTCTTCATCTTAAACTAGACAAAACATATTTTCTGTTCATCATGATTCTCCTGAAGCTTAATGATATAATATTCTCAAAGGTGAAATCATTGTATACATGCTTTAAATTGTCCTTTCACTTTTCAAAATGTTGCTTTTTGTTCTGAGTTTTTTTGTTCTGTTTATCATTACCTCCATGTGTGTAATTGTACCCCATGTGTGGCTGATACACGAGGAGGCCAGAAGAGGGTACTAGAACTCATGGAACTGGAGTTACATATCATTGTGAATTACCATGTGCAAGTTAGGATCTAAATCTGACTCTTGTGCAAAAACACAAGTTTTCTTCTTAAATGCTGATCTGTTTTATAAGCCTTTTAGTATATAGTGTTTAAAACTGAACACTATAGTCAAATATGAACAACATTGCAAATTGTAGAATTTTTTTTTCTTAATGAACATTATTGGTTAAAATTGGGTCACATGGACATAGTCTAGCAATTGAGGAAACTGGAAGAGGATTTCTTGTTCTTTCATTAGTAGATGAGCCCTGCCTAGTCAGAGGAAGTAGGGTGTCCGGTAATTGAGGTAAGAATAGTTGACCAGTAGCCTTGAATGAGTAACTACTAGCATACATGCCAGGGGGTTTCACTAAATTGATAGTGACTTAACTATGTGGATAAAATCAGGGCAAAAGTGAGGACAACTTCCAGTGAATAGCTGGGGGAGGGGGGGCAAGAATGTTTAGGGGAAGGACTGGAAAGGCTATGCAGTCAAGAAGATGACTGAGGATGTCAGGTGAATGCAAGGGAGTCTTCTGAGGCATTATTAGGAATTCTAACGTTAAGAATCTTAAGCTGGAAAACCCGGTAAAAGAATTCAAGCAAGCACCAGTTCTAGATGTTATAAATAGAGTTTTCTGCATCTAGGGGCAGGGTTTATTATTCTCGTGCATTTTTTGTTTGTTTTTACAATTAAGAAAATTGGGAGAAGCAAGGGAAGAGGAGCAAGAATGCAAAATCCTAAGTGGATAAAACACAGGGCATGTCAAGTGTCAAACCAAATCCTGCTACCTGCCAAATTGGAAATAGATTTCTCTCTCTCTCTCTCTCTCTCTCTCTCTCTCTCTCTCTCTCTCTCTCTTTCTCTCTCTCTCTCTCTCACACACACACACACACACACAAAACACACACTCTCTCACTCTCTCATTGTCTCTCTCTATTTTTGTTTGTTTCTAAAATTGAAAGAAAAATTAAGAATAAAATGCTGTAAAATGTGAAAGGTATACAAAATTTCAATTTTCACGACCCTGACTAAAACTTCGTTGGCATATAGCCATCCTTGATATCTTGCTACATCTCCTTTATGGCAATTTTTGTGCTATGTGACGGAATTTCCAAGGTACTGCTAAGCTTTGCATCATAGCAGCAACTAAACAAAGACTAGAAGTATCTACATATGAATCAACATGGTCAGGTTACAGGCTACATGGAAAGCTCACTTGTATCATACTGAGTTAGCTAGCGTCCACTGAGTCTGTTCTTATACTGCAGTAGGAGAGACAGAAGGTAATAATCCACATATACGATAGGTATGTGGCAGTAGAGTGTATCCTGATTTAACATAGCTTTTTCCTCTATTCACAGAAAAGGTCTTTTGGAGAATGCAACTTATGAGTTAGAAAATGGAGCATAAACTGTCTAGGAAAAGCTTTTATGTGGGCTATGGATGGGAAGAGCAAGTTTAGGCAGGCCGGAACAAGTTACTGGGTATGTTTAAGGGAGAAAAGATCCTTGTGGTGGAAGCACAGTGAGGAAAAGTATCAAGAGATATAATACAGGTTTCACGTTCAAGATTCTGTGGCTACAAGGGAAGCTCAGAAAGAGATTCAAAATAGTGCCTGGATGAATATACTTTAATAAAGAGTGCTGGTCTTCTAAAGAGTAGCTATATCGGACAATAACAGGAGGAGAATATTGGATTTGGAAGATAGACAATTGTTGAGTAAGCTTTAATCAATGAAGAGCGGAATCTGATGGAGAGGGCAGTGGAAGATCACAGGTATAGGCAACCAGTGGTAGAGGGAAGTCTGTGGAAAGGAAAGGCTTCCAGAAGCTTCTTCTCACTAACATCTTATTCACTACATCAAAGGTCTAAGTCATTGAGTAGATTTTTATTTACCAATATTAAACATATTGTAGGGTGTCCTACCATTAATCATTACACATGTGTGCCTCTCCTTCCCTTTCTATTTCTCTTTCTCCTGTTAAGGTCTGTTTCTTGCTTTAGTCTTTCAGAATAACCTGTGGCTAGAGTAGGGTCCTGTGAATGCACTCAGTTGTGCGATGACTCTACCATTGTCCTTCTCTTTCTTTCCTCTAAACAGATATTCACTTTCTTCTCTACCACTTTCTCGCATCTACATCTTTCTCATGTTTTATTTCTCACTCTTTTTTTCCTCACTCCTCACCTTTAACTTTCTGTTTCTCCAACACCGCTCTTCCCCTTTTCTATCTCTCCTTTAATTATACTCACTCCAATCTCTTCTGGCTGTTGGCTAAGTAGAAAAATAGATGAATATAAGATAAATGCATATACCCACAGATATACATATACATATATATATATATATACACATATGTGTGTGTGTGTATATATATAAAAATAAATAAATAAATAAATATATATATATATATATATATATATATATATATATATATATATAGGCAGATAGGTAGATAGCTGATAGGTAGACAGTTATATTTCAGTTGCTGTGACAGAAAGCATCTCAGAGAAAGGTTTATTTTGACTTATTTCCAATGAGATAGAGTTCGTCACTATGGGGATGACGTGGCATCAGGCAGGTGAATGCAGCAGTAGGAGCCTGAAGATAACTGACCGCATCCTCAGGTAGAAAGCAGTGAGTCAGGAGAGGAACTCAGGTGAGAATATGAACCTTAAAATTCTGCCCCATATACCCAGGAAATTACTTCTTCCAGCACGGTTCTACCTTCTTTTTATTTTTTTTCAGGTCACAGTATTAAATGTTTGTTTCTCAATTTAAAATATTTATTTTCAATTCATAGATATATGTATTATTAATAATAATTCAAGATATTTTGAGATTTTTTTGTTTATTTACTTTTTTATTGGGTATTTTCTTTATTTACATTCCAAAGGTTATCCTACACCCAAAACCCCCTATTCCATCCCCCCTGAATGATATTGTTACAGGGACAAGCAGGACGATCAATGGAATAGAATTGAAGACCCAGAAATGAATGGCTCTACCTTCTAAAGGTTCCATGACCTTTCCAAACAGTACCACCAGGTGGGAATCACGTGTTCTAATTTATAGGCCTATAGAAAACATTTCTCATGAAAACACCCACAGATAGGCAGACTCACAATCCCGGCTATATAAACAGATGGGTTGAGTTCTAAGTGAAATTTTATGAATCTTCATTTTAATAAACCCTTTTCATATCTGGAGGTTTCTCTCTCTCTTGCCTATTCTCCCATATGCAAATGATTCTCCACATCACTTCCATTGTATTAATAATGTAGTAATACATTAGTTATTTCCAACTGCATGAATTTTGCTTGTGATTTACATTTGTGGTTGATCATGGTCTACTTTCTTCCCTGAAGAAAGGAAACTAGTATTATACTGATTTAAAGTTACGGAGAAATGTTTTGCCAATCTTTGAAATTAGATGAAAGATACTTTTCCAAATGATAATAGTTACGTCTCTACTAGGATTATTTTACTGTCTCTTGTTGGTCTAAAAATTTCCCTTAGGAACTTCTAATTTCACTCTATATAAGTAATATTTGGGATCTAGGGCAAACTATAGTTGGACTCCACAAGGGAGGGAGGAGAGCTTCAGACAAGCTGAATTTTACTTTAGGGCCAGTCATGAAAAGTGGAGCTATCACCAGGTGTGATAGGTTTTGGTCACCTTCCTGGGCTATCTTATTGTCCTCTGAGTTACTTCTCTTTCCCTGCTTTTATTCTTCAAAGTTAGGTTTTAAAACATTTACATATTTTTTATGCTCTATTTCCTTTGCTTCTCCCTTGAGATTCTGACTGTAGTTTCAGACCCACCCTGACAGTCTGCTTTTGGTTGCTTTTCCCTCAGATGCAGGCTTTCAGGCCTTAGGCTGGGTTGCAGGGTTGTGTCTTAGTCATCCTCTGATATGGTAACCTGCTGATAACCTGCACATGCCAGAGATACAGCATTAGAATGTGAATACACAGCTGCCAGTTGAGTTGAGTCAGTAGCTGAGGAGTGTAACCTCATCTACATTAATACTCAAATCCAGTACAACTGAATTTTCTTCCTTGTGTCTAGACTCTTGTGCCATCCACCATATTATATTTTCTACCTAGCCCACTGTGCTAACATACCTCATGTAAAAACAGCCCAGTTCTAGTGTATCAAGACTAACATAACACTACAGTGTGACAGGAGCAGAGACAGATACAGGGTGATAGAGTACAATTTATTGAGGGACTTACTGAACCTAGAATGGCTCTAGATAATACAACCCCACCTGGATGCTGGACAATAATTTGGACCAGGAGTGGGGTCCCATATGTTAGCCAGGCAGTCAGGGACTTCATTCAAATAGAACAGACTTCAGTAACTTTCAGCTCATGAGGCACATCAGTAGTCCTAGCAGCAGGCCTAGTTGTAAAACTCACACATCACTCCAATGTTTTGTCTCTTTTTAATGTGTTTGGAAACTATGTGGGAAAAGTCTATTAGAGTTACTCTAGGAACAATCAAGGCAGCTAGTTACAATTCAAGCTGGTTGTAGCCATGACTAACTAAATCCACACAAGGCTTTTGAGTTTGGCACAGGATGCCAACTGGCCTATGTCTTCCAGTCTCACAGAAGAAGCACTCCTAGTGGCTAATCACTTCTTGCTGTTCCTGCTAACAGCACTGTCCTCTAAGCTGGAGCCTACAAGGTGGAAGTGCCTTGAAAGATCACTCTTTCACACACACACACACACACACACACGGCTGTTTCAAACATCGTTTGTGTAATTTTCTCCTCCTCAATCTTTCTCCTTTTCTCCTTCAATATTGACCTACTTCACCCCTTCCCCATTAAAGACCCTCTTATTTTTCCCGTTTCCTACTTGATTCCACATTATTCCTACTAGAAGGAAAATAGCCCTGCTTTGTTCTCAATGACATAAATGTGAGAGAGTTCTGCTTCAAAGCTGTTTGTGTTTCATAATGTCATAGCATTAGTTACATGACTCTAGCATTTACATAATTATAAAACAATCTCTCCAGGAGAAGATACACATTTTCAAGACTGGCATATCTGGATGAAATTAATATTAGTTCTGTGGTACCATTTTAGTTTTGATAATTTTGTTAGTCTGAAATATAGTTTCAAGAATTCCATTTCTAGTTGTGCATATCAATAGACTGGACAACAAATTATAGGGAAGAAATGACCTCCTTTTGGCTTACATACCTCTTTTTCCTCATATTAAATTAACACATATTTTGTTTTCCAAAACCAGATGTTCTGAGTGATTCAAGGGAATATCTCATTGGTGGTCCTGCCTTGATTCACCTGAAGGCCTTTAGGGAGGACTTACGCCCTGAGATCAAAGACTCCCAATAACAGCTGTGCTTGCAACTGCTCCCTCCTTCTTCTTCTCTCTTGACAGATGCCTATTAGTGACAAACTTTCCTTGTAGCCTTGCTCTTCCTTTCCTGAGTGCCTTGTCTACAGACTTGGGATTTGACTAGCTCGGGCTCTAAAGTGCTGATTTCTGGTGTAAATGCATGTGTGTTGCATTGTTTCTGTTTGTCTTGCTGAACTGTAACCAACAGATGCCTATGTAAACCACCTTGGTTCTGCATTGTTCCCCCATTACTATATGGTTCACAATACCAAAATCCTTTCCTCATGGTGAAAATCTTTCCTTGTGGTGAAAACGTCCCCAGAGGTTGCCATTACATTCCTCCTCCACATACGTCCCTGGGGTTTGTCTCCGTAGCCAACTACATCTTTGTGGAGAATATTTCTTAAACAGATTCTTATAACACCTCCATCAGATGGCAGCAGATGTTCTGGGAGAGGTGCTGCCCTGCACCTTGCTCAGGAGATTTGAAGATTTTCTCAGCAATTTAAAGATCCTGCAGTATTAGAGAAAAGTTCTGTTTTCTCTTTCTTGATTTTTAAATAGTTGAATGCTGAAGCAATTTGACTAAATTACATGCTTCAGGAGATTTGATATCAAAATTGATCATGAATGTCAATGCAGAATCCATGGATAGCTGGTGTCTAAGAAATCATGAAATATGGCTGAGTGACCAGAAGGTTACGTATGTTTTCAGGTTGCAAAAGTCTATTTGGCAAAAATACAGACATTCCGGAAGGGGGACAATGACTGGATTGTAAAAAAAATTAAAGATAACTTTAAAAAATAGGTGAATTTAGTAATTTTTAAAGAGTTTATGTCTTCTAGTCATACTGGTTTTTGAGTCATTACTATTAACCCACAGGGTGCCCAAGCCAATACTTCCAATCTGCATTAAAGCTACTCACTTGTTTTGTAAGTCTCAGAAAACACACACACACACACACACACACACACACACACACACACACACAAGCCCTTTTCAATTAAATCCTAATTTCCATCTTTAAAAGTGAAGAGTTAAGCCCCCTGGGGAGCAGTAATTGTAATATGTCCAGAGAGAGATTCATCTGGCCTCAAATGTCCATTTTGTTCTGAGTTAAATGTGTTAATATACATAGTCTACCATTTACATAGCAAGTGACTATGCAAGATGAATTATTTATTGTGTGACAACTACCTAATGCCCATTGTACTATCAAATGCACAACCATTTTTTAGTTGACCTCTATGTAAATTTGCATTATAGAATTCATTACCTTTATGTATAAGTCACACTGGAGTTCTGTGCTGTTATCTTTTGGAGAAGCTGCAGGTTACCCCTGCTCTGCTTTAATTGCCATTCTCCTTGTATGGCAAAAAAAGTCAGCATCTAAAATGGAAGAATTACAGGAACCCTAGCCAGGCAGCCCCTGAAAAGCCTCTCCTTTGATGCAGAGAGTAAGGTGAAAGAGAAAGACAAGCCCAAATTTAATTAAAATGTTATGAAAGCTAGAAACCTGCACAGTAGACAAAGTAAAGGGAGCAGGGTTTGTGCCTCCTGAAGTGTGTATGCTGCCAAGGATCACCAAGGTAATAAAACTCAAGCTGCTTTCCCTAGGCAGCAGGTGACCCCATCCTCTGCAGAGCTCCCTGTGTTTACATTCCAGGGGAACTGTGAAGAAGACTTCTTAAATAAGAAATTGCCTCATTTCCAATTTATTCTTTAGTCTCCAGAATGTAATTTAATTCATCTTTGCAGTTTTCACGTGGCCTTTCAAGCTATTCATCTCTGGATTATCTTGCAACCTCTAATAATATGGTTCATCAGGGAGGTTGGAGCCTCTGAGTAGAGCGGGGCTAAGACTAGTTCTGACAGGGCAGATAGCAGACTAATTACCCACCTTGTTGGGGAAGCAGTGCTATAGGGACTAGAAGTCTCTGGTATTGAAATGACTGATGGGAAGCCTTTAGAAGCCCGAGACTGTAGAAATCTACCCTGTTAGATTCATAGGCAGATACTTGGGGCTCTGTAAATTGGACAGTCTCAGGATTTGCTTTGCTTGTGAGATTTTTTTTTCCTTTTTGTTACTTCCAAATTCCAGCTGGACTGCAAATACTGCAAGAAAATCCTTTCTTATTATTGGCATTTTGGTCCTTCTATTTCCCATCTCACCTGGAAACATCAGTGCAGAGGAGTGAGAAAATGAAGAGAACAATGGGAAACGTAATAGAAGTGCGCTGAGCCCTCTCAGAGATTTGCCGTGGATTGCACACGAAGCTTGAGACGCCTCCAGGCTTCCCTGAAGACAACCCAGGCTGATATTTCTCTTTAATATAACTCCAAAAGTTGCTCCTTTGTGAGAGAAGGCATTTCCTATGAGATCTGTTAGAAACTTACACAGTGACAAAGCTTCATTAGCCTTTCTTATTGGGTTACATAATTCATATTGGGTTAGATGATAATTCATATTGGGTTAGATAATTGGGTTAGAATGAATTCTAGTTCATTGCCTGAACTAGAAGGATTTTTCTTCAGTAAATGAAAAATTTGGATTAATTATTCATATTATAACCTAATTCTTTATTCCTGGGAATATGATCTGGGATAGGCTATATTAGTACCATCTAGAACCTTTATAGAAAGGTCCAGAGTGGACCTATGAAACGAGATTATGAATTGCAACATTATCTTGTTTATTTGTAACTTCTTTAAAGAATAAGTCTCTGGCATCGCGTCTAATGACCATCATTTATTTACAGTTTTTAATTTATGTATTGTTTTTCTAACCGACATCACGTAGTGACAATTTTCTGTTCAGTTTTGTTATGAGAATCTGTTTTTTGTTTTAATCCCAGGTGTGGGACAAGAAGCAGCTTCACAGCAGGTGGTTACGATTTGCCTCTTGCACTAGTAGGGTCATCATTTTTGCCAGCAGCAGATAGTTTAATTCTGGGGACTCTGGAAAGAGTATCAATGGGAAAGCCCAGAGAGGGCCTAAAGAAGCTGCTGCTCCCCCTGTGGCTCCTCATTGCTGTTGAAGTTTGTCAAGTGTTCATGAGCAAGGAGACAAAAAGTTGGAGATATTCTGACTACAAAGATGGGATGTGCCCTAAGAACTCCACATCCTTAATCAACAGGAAGTAGCCTCAACAGGTCTATGCCCCCTTTCCCCTCTAACCTTGCTTCTCTTCTACTAAATGTTGGGGGCTTGGAAGGGATCTGTGTGGAATAAAGATTGGAAGGGAGGTATACAAACCCAATAAAATAGCCAAAAGTGTGAAACAAAATCCATCAACACATCTATGAGACTGAAACAAGGGAGGGGTGCCGGGTTGAGACAGATGTTGAAGACTCTTCAGCTATTGGGTCTCTATTAGCCAAGAGCACTGTAAAATACTGTACAAAACACTAAGCAATCTTATCATCTCACTGTGCACTGAGATGGAGTCTATGTGAGGTTAAGTAGCTTACTTTGGGTCACAGAGCTTGTTAGTGCTAATGCTGGGTCTATAAGCCAGGTGGTTGGAGTCCTAGTCCAGTTCTCTTTAATACTGCTTCGTTCTGACACTGAGGATTTACAATAAGCCTTCGAACAAAAAATAAAGCTCTTTCTGAGACTGAAGTTATTATCCAGGCTTCTTCATTTCCCAGACACTGAACGGCATTTAAACACCTGTCCTTGTTTAAGAGTGATTTGGCACATTGTGTGTTTATGGCTATGGTAATAGTACCCTATGCATGCTATTGCATTTATAGAACAAAATGGGGGTTACATGCATACATCCAGTTTGGTTATAAATATTTACTTAAAAGATGGCTCTGATTCAATGCTGTTAAATCAATTCTAGGCCTCCAGAGGGAGTTCATCTGAGTATTTTACTCTAGGGGCAGGAGGAGGAAGGTGGCTTTGGGTGCTATTATAGAACAAACACCATGGCCCTGCAAAATGCATATATTGCAGCCTTAACACTAACATGCCAGTGTTTGGAAATGTCTGCTTTAGTAGGAAATTTAGTTTAGATAGGGTTCTAAGTGGAAAGATCCCAGTAATATTCCTACCAGTCTCATAAAGTGATGCCAGAATTTCCTTCCCATTGCTCTCCTTCTCCACCTCTCTCCTCTTCTCTCCTCCCCTTCTCCTCCCCTCCACTCTCTTTCCTTCCTTTCTTTCCCATCCCCTCTTCTTGTACACACATAAAGAGGCTATTAGAGCTACAGTGAAAGTCTTAAAATGAAACCCACTTTTCTGAAACCTTAATATTAGACTTCCCAGGTTCTAAAATTGTGTGAACTGAATTTCTTCTACCCAGGCCATCCAACCTATGAATCCTGTTATGATTTCGAAACAGAGTAGTAAAGATGGCATGTCTTCCATTCTCATTTATAAATTAAATTTGGATATTCTGGCGAATACTGAATAATAAGAATGATCACTCATCTTGTAAGTGATAACTACATATCAGACACCCCAAGCATTGCACTATTATGGTTTATGTTTATTGCCTACTTATCAGCAAAGCAACCCTTTTAGACAAACTCCTGAGGACAGAGAGGATATTTTTGTCTTTCCTGGAAGATCCTAGCGCAATGTTTGGCATGTGAAAGTCCCAGAGATGCCATTACTATACTCAAAGTTACAGGATTTCCCCAAGTTTCTGCATTAGCTAAAGTTCAAACCTAGAAATCCTTTCTCAAAACTCATCCTGGTAAGTTGAAAATAATGACCTGAAATTATTATTCTTGCTCCATAAATACCTTGGTGAAAAGTGACTCTTCCATGTAGAAGTCAAATGTATCTTGGCACTTTTTAAGTTTATGTGGGTGCTTTGATCAACACAGTGTGATAGAAGTGACAGGTAAACCTGGGCCTGAGACACAAAGAAGCCTTGGACAGTCTCTTTGAGGACAGCTTTGCTGTGTGTGATCAGGTTATTACCATGTAAGGCCATCTTGCACTATCCACTCCAGGTAAACTGAGCATTGCCACTTGCACGCATCTCATGAGACCCACAGAGGAAAGCAACACTGTCATGGACAATCTGTGATTACTGTGAAGCCACTGCTTTTAATATTTTGCCATTGAGAATTGGTGTCTATACTCCCTCTAACCACCTATCTGATGCTGGTGGTGATAGAGAAGATACTTTTAATATCATAAGGGCTCATTATCTGCAAAGTGATATTCTCAGAACTTTGCATGACAAAGATCATTTAATCAGTTAAATGGTCCAATAAAATGGTATTATTTCACTGGTGAGAAAATTAGATTGAGGGCTAGACTCAGAACCTGTAACTCCTAAAGTAGATACACTTCAGCTGTATCCACCTGTGTACTAAGCCACTGACTTATAGCCTATAAATGCAAGAGGTGGGGTGCAATGAGCTTTAGGATAGGAATGAAGGATCATCCAGACACATCCCGTTGATGAGTTCAAACATTACAAGAGGGAGAATAGTGTCACCTTCATCCCCTGTCAAAGGTTTCAATTTTTATTCCTGGGATCTGTGACTATGTTATATCACATAACAGGACAGTTAAGGTTACAGGTGGGATTATGGCTGCTATAAAAATTTACCACTTACTTGAAAGAGTGAAACAACATGGATGCTCTCTTACAGACCTGGGGACAAGAACTCTGGAAATCAGTGTCACTAAACTGTTGGCAGTCCTGTGCTTCCTCACCAGACACCAGAAGTGCTCTGTCCCCACTTTTCAGATTCCTCTGGCAGCCATTATTCCTTGGTATGTGGCCACATCAATCTCTATCTCCGTGATCACATGAGCTGCCTACCCCCACACACCACCATGTGTGTGTGTGTGTGTGTGTGTGTGTCTGTGTGTGTCTGTGTTTTAAAATACTGTTCCAAATGTATTCTTCTCAAGTGCAGACTGGATACACACATCCATGATCATGGTAAAGTCTCCCAGGGCTAACAATAAAAGCTCTGGCAATATATTTATAAATTTCTGATGATCTTTGAGTTAAAGAACACCTTTTAGGAATAAAAAAACCTAATTTCATTGGCAGCATTGTGGAGAAAACAATGATGAGTGGAAGTTAGATAATAAAATGTTAGATATGAAAAAAAAATCTGGTATCTAAATTTTTTAAAACAAAATAATTTTAGCTCTTCCAGTATTCTGCAACTATTCTTCAGTGATAAATTTGGGCATGTAGAGATGTCTAGTTTCTAATTCTAGTTTCTTACAGTGCAAAGCTGATGTCCATAAATGGCAACATGCCTTCAAAATAAAGTCTTGCAAATTAATTTAATGTTTAATGAGGTGCCACTTATTTGCTTTTTAGCTATGAATCTGCCTCCTTTGTTCAACAGCATGCCTGAGTTTTGTCCAGTCACTTTTAATTATGAGATTGTGCTTGGGTCTTTGTTTTCTTGATATAAGCTTTTCAGACCCAAGCTCTGGGTCTCATTTTCCTGAGCTCTGGCTTTGGTTCGAGGAACCCCTGAGGCTCAGTGTTGGTTGGACACTGACTCCAATTATTTTCTGTGCAAATTGCCTGACCCTTCAGCTTTGATTCTCCCTTTCACAAACTGGGTATATAATCACTTCTTCTCTTATCTCACAAGGCTCCTAAGGGGAACATTAAAGAGCTTTGAATATGAAAACACTGTGTACCTGTTTAGGAGTGTTAGCCACTCACCATTTTCCTTCCAATTTCTAGATAATATCGGGTCCAGCATTCCCCAGGGAAGCTAGTTAAGACACAGTAATCCTCAGCCAGGTGTACGGTCTCTTTTGCTGCTTTGGAGGTGCCCTGCAGCAGACTGCAAACATCAACTTTTTTCTTCCCCCAAAACTTTTTTTTCGTGGCTGTTTGCCAGTGAGATCTTAGAAAAATTGCTGAGGCTCTGTTAAACCTTTCCTTTCACTTAATCTACTTGAAAAGAACCTTGCTGCATACATTTGTACACATCACCGGGGCAGTGGAGCAGTGTGAACATGCACTCCTGCTCTGGCTTACTCAGAGAGAAGAGAAGCAAGCAGTGTTCAGGGCAGCAGCCTGAACACCTAACACTGAGTGTCCCTTCTTTCTGCAGGTAAGGACAAAGTCAGTCTCTATAGCTCTCCTCCTAGTGCAGATGGCCAAATCTACCCATGGCAAAGACAACAAAGCTTTTCATGAGGTTAAGTATAAAACAGAGAGAGCCTTTACTTGTTTCCCTGGCTTCTGAACTTCATTCTAAATTAATCAGTTTGGATTTTCTGTAAGGATCAGTCATAGTTTTGTTTTGACCTCATCTACAAGATATACAATACAAGGTATATGGTAGGTATACCTACTCTACAAATTTCTGGCAATTTTAGAAGAGAAAATTTGGAGTACTTTTAGTTATATGAATGGACCATTCCGTGGACTCACCGGGTTCTTGAAATGAGTGAAACCTCCTTTGCAGAAGAGAGACAGAATCTCAGAGCTATGGTTCCCAAAATACACAGGTATTGGAGGCAGCTCTGGGGTCAGATGCTATGGCTCCTTGATAACACTCGAGAGCTGCATCAATTATACATTGTGTTATTTTTATTTTCCTTCAGTCCCTCATGGAAGGAAAACTTTAGATTTTCCTTGTGGGACATGAAGCCCAAAGCTTTCCTCTTGCTGCTGGCTCTTGAAAAGATTACTTCAACAACTCCCTTTGGCTATGGGTTATCCTATGTTCTTCTGGGAGAGACAGGAGGGTCCAGCTGGAGGATTCTGTCACACATGCACTCTATTAAGTCTAAAAGTCTCACCTTCTGTTGTAACTCACTCTTTCTCTGCTGGAACTACCCTGAGGTAGGGCAAGATCATAATAACAGTTATAAACTGTTTTTTTGTTTTGGTTTGGTTTTTTGTTCTGGACTTAACTGTATTTGGGAATCCCAGACTCCTCTAACTTTCTCAAGGTATTCGAGGGTTCAATGACATTGTTCCCAAAAAGCTCTGAGAACTAGGTTTTAAGTTTCATCGTCATAAAATTTCAAGGAATATTATAGTCCTTAGGGGAGTATCTAAAAATCAAATGTATATGGTAGAATTTCCAGAAAATCTGTGTCAGGAGATTTCCAATCAGGTATGTCTATCTCTACTTCTACTTCTACTTCTACTTCTACTTCTACTTCTACTTCTACTTCTACTTCTACTTCTACTTCTACTTCTACTTCTACTTCTACTTCTACTTCTACTTCTACTTCTACTTCTACTTCTACTTCTACCTCTACCTCTACCTCTACCTCTACCTCTATCATCTCTCTCTCTCTCTCTCTCTCTCTCTCTCTCTCTCTCTCTCTCCCTCTCTTTCTCTCTTTCTCTTTCTCATCTTTCTCTATCTCTATCATTATCTATATCATCTTTATAAATGTATGTCAAGTATGACATTCAAATATATATGTATATACATATTCATACACACACACACACACACACACACACACACACACACACACACACACACACAGAGTCTTTAATCCCTCACATCAGTTTGATGATCATGGCCATAGCACCACCCTAGTTCTACAAATCATTCTTTCAAAACAGGCTTGGCTTCTATCGTATTCTGAGTACTGTTTGAGTCATAGGAACAATAAGACTATTGGAAACAGCACTCTATCCTGCCTGGACTTTGATGGAATATGTGGAAAACCACAGCACAGGAAAAGCAACCATGTGGTTCGTGAGTTACTTTTCTTGTTGCCATGATCAAATATCTGACAAAAGCAACTTGAAATGTTCACTGCCCTATCAGATGACAAGTTCAGTTCCAAGAAACCATATTGGACAGTTTATAACCACCTGTAACTTCAGGTATGTATAGTCAGATACCTTCTCTCCCCTGTGGGTATACACACATATACATGATGAAAACTGTACATGCATATATGCATATACACATATTAAAACAAACTTTAACAAGAAATATAAGAAGGAAACCTTTATTTTGACTTAAAATTCTTTTTCTTTTAAATTTAAAATGTATGTGGATTTCATTCATATATACTAGATTTACATCATTACACCCTTCCCTCTCCTTTTTCTCTAGCTTCTCTCATGCCTCCTCCTCAAGCTCATGACTTACCTTTTAAATTAGTATTATTAATTAGTATTATAGGAAACTACATACACACATATACAGTTTCGTATATCACCATATATGACTGGTATTTCCAATGGGTAGGTCTGGTCTAGAGAACCATATTGTTGAGATTTTGTAGGTGCAGCCTCCTTGTCATGTCTAGAAGAGTCTACCTGTAGCCATTTTAGTATTCTGTCTCTGACACTCTTTCTACCCCTCCTCTGCAAATTTCCCCTAACAGTGTATGTAGGTGTTACATTGTAAAATATAGGCCTGGGTAACACATAATAGCTTATTCTTTGCACTTAGATCAGCTATGGACCTCTATTGTAACCTCTGTATACTGTAAAGGAGAAGCTTCTTTGAGGAGTAAGAATAACTACTCAGAATTCGGTTAGTAATTATATTGATGTGGAGAAATGGCAGTAGTACATTCTTCTAAAGTCTATGACCTTTCTAGCCTGGGGTAGTTGGCTAAGTTTATACTACTACACTGAATTTTCTCATATTAAAAAGGCATCAAGTCTAATTATATAGCTGTTGGTTACCTCCAAGATAAAATAATGCACAATTGGGGATATCCTTCTGGACTGATTATTGTTGTGATTCATAGGCTTTATAGCTGAGTAGTAGTACTATTGATTGCCTTTCTCCCTTGCCAGTTTACATAGCGCATTTCAATATTATAAGAGTAGCCCTCAGGGAGGAGGCTTCCAGATCAGACCATATTGAGTCCTCCAAGTTCTGTATAGACTGTATGTGGTGTTTCAGTAATAAGAAACTAATATCTATTCTCCAAGTGCAAAGACACATTTGTAAAAGAAATATTAAAACATAAATCACACATTGAACCCCACACATTAATAGTGGGAGACTTCAGCACCCCACTCTCACCAATGAGACAGAAATTAAACAGAGAAATAATGGAAATAAAAGAGGTTGTGATTCAAACGAACCTAGCAGATATCTATAGAACATTTCACCCAACCATAAAAGAATATACATTGCTTTTAACACCTCAAATAACCTTCTCCAAAATTGACCGTATACTCAGTCACAAGGTAAGCTACCAAAGATACAGGAAGATTCAAATAACCCCATACATCTTATCAGATCATCATGGATTAAAGTTGGACTTCAGCAACAACAGAAACAACAGAAAGCCTATATATTCATGGAAACTGAACAACTCTCTACTCAATGATCACTGGGTCAGGGAAGAAATAAACACAGAAATTAAAGATTTTCTAGAATTAAAAGAAAATAAGAGCATAAGATACCCAGACTTATGGGACACTACAAAAGCAGTGCTAAGAGGAAAGGCCATGGCACTAAGGACCCTCAGAAAGAAATTGGAGAGTTTTCATACTAAGGAATTAAAATTATGTCTGAAGGCTCTAGAAAAAAAAAAAAAGAAGCAAACACACCCAGGGGAGTAGACTACAGGAAATAACAAACTCAGGACTGAAATCAATCAATTAGAAACAAAGAAAACAAAACAAAGAATCAACAAAACCAAGAGCTGGTTCTTTGAGAAAATCAACAAGATAGACAAAGCCTTAGCCAAACTATCTAAAAGGCAGAGACAATACCTTAATTAACAAAATCAGAAATGAAAAGACAGACATAACAATGGACACTGAGGAAATTCACAGAATCATTAGGTCTTACGCCAAAAGTCTTTATTCCACAAATTTGGAAAATCTAAATGAAATGGATGATTTTCTAGACAGACACTAATTACCAAAGCTAAAGATAATCAAGATCAAGTAAAATATCTAAATAGAACTATAATCCCTAAAGAAATAGAAGCAGTCATTAAAAGTTTCCCAACCAAAAATAAGTCCCATGTGAGAATTCTACCAGACTTTCAAAGAAGAGCTAATGACAATACTCCTCAAACTATTCCACAAAATAGTAACAGAAGGAACACCGACACACTCATTTTATGAGGCCACAGTCACCCTGATACCTAAACCACACGGACTCAACAAAGAAAGAGAATTTCAGATCAATTTCCCTTATTAACATTGATGCAAAAATACTCAATGAAATACTCACAAACCAAATTCAAAAGCACATCAAAGATATCATCCACCATGATCAAATAGGCTTCATGCCAGGGATGCAGGGATGGTTCAGTAGATGAAAATCCATTAACATAATCCACCACCTAAACAAACTGAAAGGAAAAAAAATGCACGATCATTTCATTAGATGCCAGAAAATACATTTGAAAAAAATCCAACATTTTCATGATAAAAGTCTAGGGGAGCAGGGATACAAGGGGCATACATAAGCACAATAAAGGCAACATACAGCAGTCCAATAGCCAACATCAAATTAAAGGGAGAGGAACTTGAAGCAATTCTACTAAAATCAGAGACAAGACAAGGCTGTCCACTCTCCCCATATCTCTTCAATATAGTACTTCGAGTACTATAGTTCTCAGAGCAATAAGAGAACTAAAGGAGATCAAGGGGAAACAAATTGTAAAGAAGGAAGTCAAAGCATCACTTATTCACGGATGATTTGATAGTATACATATATGACAGTAAAATTCTACCAAAGAAATCCTACAGCTGGTAAACCCCTTTCAGCAAAGTGGCTGGATATAAAATTAACTCAAAGCAATCAGTATTGCTATTCTTTTTACAAGTGATAACCAGGCTGAGAAAGAAGTTAGAGAAACAACACCTTTCACAATAGCCACAAATAATATAAAATAATTTGGGGTAACTTGAACCAAGCAAATGAAAGACCTATACGACAAGAACTTCAAGTCTTTGAAGAAAGAAATTGAGGAAGATATCAGAAGATGGAAAGATCTCTCTTGCTCATGGATAAGTAGGATTAACATAGAGGAAATGGCCATCTTACTAAAAGCAATCTACAGATTAATGCAATCCCCATCAAAATTCCAACACAATTCTTCACAGATCTTGAAAGAACAATTCTCAACTTCATAGAGCACAACAAAAACTCAGGATGGCTAAAAGGATCCTGAACATAAAAACTTCTAGAGCGATCTCTATCACTGAGTTCAAGCTGAACTATTGCTGGTGTGAGTACAAACTTGTATAATCACTCTGGAAATCAATTTTTCAATTTCTTAGAAGACTGGGAATAGTTATACCTCAAAACCCAGCTTTAGCACACCTTGGCATATACCCAAAATATGCTACACCATCCCACAAGTACATTTAGCCAGGAACTAGAAACAACCTAGATGTTTCTCGACAGAAAAAAGAATACAGAAAATGAGGTGTCTCTAAACAATGGAATACTACTCAGTGATTAAAAACAAGAATATCATGAATTTCACAGCCAAATGGATGGAGCTAGAAAATATTATCCCAAATGAGGTAACACAGAACCAAAATGACATTCATGGTATGTACTCAATTATAAGTGGATGTTAGCCATAAAGTACAGCATAACCATGCTATAATCAACAGACTCAAAGAAACCAAATAACAAGAAGGCCCCACAGGATTATAGTTGAATCTTTCTCAGAAGGGGACATAAAATAGATATCACAGATCATTGGAGAATGGAAATGGGTAGAAGAGGGGATGGGGAGGGGAACATGGAGGAGATCATATGTAGGAAGAGCAGGGCAGAAAGAATAAAGATGGGCTGGGGGGACAATCTCTTGGACTTGACAGAGATCTGGGATGGGGAGATGCTAGCTGAGATTCCTGGCAGTGGCCCATATGTACAGGCAGGACTCCCAGTGAAGGCTAAGGACAGCAACTCACCCATAAACCTTCGACTCAAAATTTGTCCTGCCTACAACATGTGCAGAAACAAAAATAGAGCAAAGACTGAGGGCTATCCAATCCCCCAGATTATGGGCCATCCTCCAGGCAAGAACCAATCCCTGACACTATTAATAATACTCCATTTCGCTTCCTGGCAGGAACATAGCATAACTGTCCTTTGATTGGCTCCACCCAGCAGCCAATGGAAACAGAGTCAGAGACTTAAACCCAGTCATTAAATGGAGCTCAAGGAGTTTTAAGGAACCCAAAAAGAACAGGGACCACACAGGAAGACTAACAGAGTCAAATAACCTTGATCCTTGGGAGCTCCCAACGATGGTATCACCAACCAAAGAGTGAGTACAGACTAGACCTAGGCCACCTATGTAGCAGAAGAGCAGTTTGGTCTTCATTCTAGTCCCCCAATAATTGGTGCAGGGGATGTCCTTTAGCCGGTTGCCTTTGTAGATCCTGTGCCCCTAAATGAACAGCCTTGTCCAGCCTCAGTAGCAGAGGATGCACCTAGTCCCACAGCGACTTGACACCAAAAGGAGAGCTTCCCCTCCTTAAAACTGAAGGGAGGGTGGAATGGGGAGGGTGGAATGGGGAACCCCTTGCATGAGGGGGTACTGGGAGCAGAGAAAGGACTGATATTGGGTTGGCAAGTTAATAAATAAATAAATTTAATTGTAAAAAGTGGTGGTAGTGGTTATGATGTGCATATGTATATATCCATAGAAAACAATACATGACATTTGCTGATAAATTAAATATGAAGGTGGATTAAGAGAGGTATCAAAATTGATTATAAAATTTGAGAGCAAGTGTAGCAACTCAAAGAATAGAGCCACCACTTTAAAAAAGTGAACTATGAGAGACTAAGAGATTAGAGAGAAATTCAAAATACAAAAATCTGATTTTAAACAAAAGCATAGATAACTGGTAGATAGACCATTGTTAGTAAGAAACATGCATTTGAATTTACAATTCAGGGGTCCCAAGGAAGTAGGCAATATATAAAGCTATGAAAATGACTGAGGTATGACCTAGTAAACATCATCATGTTAAATGAGTGTTGATCAGTAAGAGGAGACCCAGCGACTAGGCCTCTTCTATTGTCAGCTAGAGGTAGATTAATGGAGAACAATGGTAGAAGTCTGAAAAGGAGAAGCCAGAGAGTCTTGAGCATCTCTTTCTTTCTCTACTTTCTCACAGAGTGTCCCATAATTGGCAAATCCGTCACTGAAACAAACTGCTCAACTCTCACTGGCCCCTGTGCACAAAGGTGCTTGCAAGGTGAGATACACTCAGGCTCTGCTGACCACAGGCATTGCTCTTCTAATTGTCATTTCTTTACTGTCCCAAGGAATCAATGCTTTTGCTATTCCATGCCAAGTAGATGCAAGATAACTCTCTTAGGTTTCTAAAGGTCATTCATTGAACAGTACTTAAGAAAATATTTGGATTGTTATCTCAAAATCAGTGAAGGTCAGTAGGATAATATAGTTAATTAAAGCATGCATTTCAAATACAGTCCTTTTCTGGATCCTAGCAGGAATTCACCTTAGATTCCAAGCAAAGGTACTGGTCACGTTGGGAAAACATGAAATCTATGGCAGTGTGTTACGCATGAACAGAAATCATGGGAAAAACATATCTCTAGCATCATGGAAGTTTGATCTCAGATCTGTTAGTGAAAGGGAAAGAACATGGAGAGATCATTTTGTTTTCACTGCCCTTCCCATTACTCTCTGCAGATGTAAGGGGGCCACCATGAGATCGTATGTGAGGTATTTAATGGAAAGAAGCTCAGGCATGTAGCTTAGACAATGGCTGCTTCTGAGATTTCCTCATTCTGAACTACTGAATTGGGGTTTTAGTTAGACCATTAGGTTTTATACATGAGTATAATCTTTACTAATGAAACCCACAAAGGGGCATTCACCTAAGAATTTTCTGAAGAATTCTGAGAAACGAGTGACTCCTCATTTCATAATGAGAACTGTACTCTCTGTACTCTTAAATTCTGCTCCTAATAAGTTCCCAAGTTGCAAGTGCTAAGAGTTCATCTGCATGGATGTGAGCAATGTTTCGGTAAACTTGGGTCTTCTTTTAAGTTTCCATTTCAGTTTTCATAGAAAGGGGTCTAATTGACCTACAGAGTTTAATTCTCACTTTAGAGTCCTTAATATTAATCTCCAAGAAATCTAAAGCTTTTATTTAATCTCTTTAATCTCAGGAGGGCTGAAATGATACAGTTCTCTGTCTATTTAATGTGATTGCATTTTGCACTATCTGAAAGCCAGATTCTCTTAGAGGAAACAACTGTGTTAGGTTCTCTGAAAATCTTGAAGAAGGGAAGGTTAAATTTCACCTTAATGCAATGCTCTTCCAGGTTGTAAAAAACTAAGCATGGATTTTTCAGGATGTTCCATGTGTCAGAGTATAAAATACCTTGTAATCAATAACAGATTTTGCTATTTTTGTATCATGCCATTTCCAATAACACCACAGTTTATGCTGTGAGTATTATAAACTAAAGTGGCAGATGGGAGGAAAGAACTGACAATAGACCCTGTTCCTATAGCGTGCTCAAATTGTGCACTGGAATGCAAAAGTATTCACGTTTCTCTTTCCCTTTAGTGTTTCTTCCCTTAATGAATGATAACATCATAGACCACCTGATAATGCCATTCACCATGTGGTGCTACTATAGTGGTGACCCTAGAACCAAATTTCTCTACAACCCCTTAATTCATCTTTTCTATTCTCTGGCTGGAAGAATCCTATATCATTTCCTGCTTGAATGACTAGAGCAAACTCTTGGTCCTCTCTATGCTCAGTTTAATCCTGTAAAATCCATGGCAAAAGATCACATAAGAGAACTTTTGCAAACTCTAGAATATCTTTTACTTGCTTCAAAATTTTCTGGTTGCCTCAAAATACAACAGCATGTCTCTTAATGTGGACTTACACTTCTTTCACTGGAATCACAATTAAAGATATACATTACTGTACTTATAATTTTCATGTAAAATGGGGTTACAAAGTGATTCATATGCAACCCAAATACTTATGAATACTTCCCTATATGATAAAGCCCTGCAAAGTTGCTAATATCCTGTAAGACCCTATTTCCATTATGTTACAATACACTGAATCACACATATTCCCATCTATCCCTAATGAACTGTAGACAGTTCATAGGACATGCTCCATGGTTATTAAAAAGTTATGTATGTTGTGTTCTTATTCAATGTGGTGGTCAATGTTTGATGGTTTATTTTCATTTTTATCTTCTTTGGATTTAGAATCACCTAGAAGACCCACATCTGGGCCTGTCTGTCAGGAAGCTTCCAGAGAGGTTCAACTTAGAAAAGACTATGTGGGTGACATCATCTCATGGATGAAAGGTTGGGACTAAATAAAAGGGGGGACAAGGAGGAAGTCAACATTTGTCTTTACTGTTTTCTGACTACAGACACAATATAACTAGTGCCTATCATAAGGTTCTGTACTGGCTAGTTTTGTGTGTCAACTTGACACAAGCTGAAGTTATCACAGAGAAAGGAGTTTCAGTTGAGAAAATGCCTCCATGAGATCCAGAGGTAAGGCATTTTCTCAATTAGTGATCAAGGGGGGAGGGCCCCTTGTGAGTGGTACCATCTGTGGGCTGGTAGTCTTGGGTTCTATAAGAAAGCAAGGCTGAGCAAGCCAGAGGAAGCAAGCCAGTAAATTACATCCCTCCATGGTCTCTGCATCAGCTCCTGCTTCCTTGATCTGCTTGAGTTCTAGTCCTGACTTCCTTTGGTGATGAACAGCAGCATGGAAGTGTAAGCTGAATAAACCCTTTCCTCCCCAACTTGCATCTTGGTCATGATGTTTGTGCAGGAATAGAAACCCTGACTAAGCATGGTTCCTGCTACCATGGCTAGAGACACTATTGCCCCTGTTTCCATGGTGGGGGTCTTCTCAAACTGTGAGTCACAGTAAACCCTTCTGCCCCTAGGTTTTTTTAAATCAGGGATGATATAACAATGACGAGGAAAATAACTAATACTAGGTCATTCAAAATGATATTTGAACTCTACATGCCCAATTGCCTTAAAAATACATCACTAAAAATTATTTTTTGTGGACTTTCACTCTTTAGTGCAGCTCCTTGAAGAATTAAAATTGGAAATATCTTTTGCAGTATGTTTCTATCTGATGCCAATGCTGTAGCATATACTAAGTTTAAACACAAGAGTACCTTATGTATGCCCAGCAATACCTCTTCTAGATACGCATGTACAATGTGTATATGGTCATACATACTCACTTCTTGAACGTTCATAGCAATACTGTTCTTAGTAGTAAAGGACCAGACTCGTGCTTTTCCTGTGTTTTCTAGTATGTTTCTACAATCTACAATAGTCAAAATTAAACATAGCTGAAGGCATAGTGACTCAATATTTGTTTCCATTTATGTCTTTGTGTTTGAGGAAAGGCTAATATGTTAAAAAGAAGAGGGTTCTGTGCTTTGCAGAGATAGTCCACTAGATACCTATCCACACCAGAGATAGGAGATCATATAAAGCATGGATATCAGGATTTATAGAGATGTCCCAGTGCTTAAGAGAGCTTTCTACCCTTCTAGAGAAATTTAGTTTGGTTTCCAGCACCAATGCTCAGTAGCTTACAAAGCCTGTGACTCCAGCTTCACTGGGTCTGACACCCTCTACTGACCTATGAACACTTGTAAATACACATAAATAAAAAAAATGTTTTAAAAAAGCATGAATAGATGCCATTCCTTTCATGGGACAGGGAGCAAGAATCCCTGCACAAATGCACTGTTAGTTGTTTTATATTAATATATATATATATATATATATATATATATATATATATATATATATATATAAAATTTCCCATTGTATAAACATCTTTGCACACATATTCAAGCCACCTGCAAAGTGTCTCTCCATGGTGGATTCCTAAGCTAGGACCTGCTGGAGTTTCCATTTAGAAGTATGCCTTTGCGGTTGTTGTAATCTCTTAGCATGCACAGGTGTGACCATTTCCCTCCAACTCTGTCTTGGACTGTCTGTTGCACGGCATTGCAGTGTTAACAGCTTTGACCACTTTCCTCTTCCTGAACATGGCTACCCTGCAGGGCTCAGTAAGAGAATTACCAGGAAATGCACAGTGCTTGTGTTTGGGAAGACTCCCAAGTTTATTACCTGCTAAAATAGTACCATCAGTACATGAAGAAAGTTTGTAAGACATAAAAAAAAAAAAGTACTAAAGAACCATTATGAAAAGTCAGGGTCATGGCTACTGAGGAGAATATTTTTTAAAAATATGGTTATATGTGCTACTAAGAAAGAACAGAACAGGAAGAAGATAACACTTGGAAATGGAGCATGTGGCAGTTTTCTAGGGTTGTCATAAAAATGCCAAAGACTCATTCACTAAAGGTCTGGATGTGTTTTCTTCTGACTTCTCACTGTAGGTGGCAGAAGTTCGTCTTCTCACTGTGTCCTCAGACTCATCCCACTTGTTATATTGTCTCTAACCCAATTTCTTCATATCTCATATTGTACTAGGGTCCAAGCACTGGGTTCATTGTACTTTAATTGCTTATTTAAAGATTGTTTTCTCCAGATAGAGTGAGATTTAAAATTACAGGGAGTTAAGACTTCAACGTGTGAATGGAGGGGTGTGTGTGTGTGTGTGTGTCTGTGTGTGTGTCTGTGTATGTGTGTAGTTCATTCCTTAACAAATGAGAGTTGAGTAACATGTTAACATCAACTTCGGATTCAAGAAGAGAGCCCATAGGGGTGGAAGGAATTTTCCTCTATCCTCTGCTGATTCATTAGAATAAACTGATAGAGATGGCTTAATTGGGCAAAACCCAAAATGTATTATAGGCATGGATTCAGAAACAGGATGATGGCCTGCACAGTACTCTGGCACTCATAGGCTTGTACCTCCTTTCCACAGGAGAAAGCATGAACAGGGGAAGTGGATACATTTTAGGAGGAATTGTAAAAAATTTTGAAGGAACTCAGTAAACTTGGAAAACACACAGTGTCCTGAAACAAAGCGTGTTGGCGCTGTACAACAGTGCAGATTACAAACGAATTTCAGTCTGGAGTGAAATAAAGAACTGTAGTGTGTGACAAGACCGGTCAGGTGTAGACACACTTCACCTTTCCTTCTTGTAAGGTTGTTTCCCCTCTGTGGGCAAATCTCAGTTAGAGAATGAACATTCCTTTTGTTCTCTTTTGGTGCATTGGTAAGTGTGTGAAGCATCTCTCCAGGCTTCAAGGGACATACACAAAGGAAGGCGCCTCGATTCTGAGGTCAGGTCTAAGTCCTCTCAGCATCTATAAGTATCAGGGTTGTTCTTTGGACTGGAAATCATCTTCTGGGTTCCAACAAAATGAAGTTGAAATATAAAACATGAATATTTAAGAGACGATTGCATGAACTTTATCATAAAAAACACAAAGCAGAAGGAGAAGCCACCAGAGACTAGTGAATCACTGTTCCCAGTAAGAAAAAGAAAAGGTGGATATTTCAATAAAAAGAACATGAAATATACATAAATGAATACATGAAGCGCAAATAGAGATGGCAAGAGAAAGACAGGTAAGGAGAATAAGAATGAAAAACAAAAAATAGGAGCCACCGGACTGAGGCTGTATTCCACCTTTGTTTTGGGTAAGATGACCTGTTCTCACTGTGAGGTTGCACAGTGAAGCACTTGATTCTGGGACTGAAGACTGCACTGATTTGAAATATGATAAAGAAGCAGCACTGATATTGGAAATATCTCAGAGATAGAGTTGTAAATACTTTCCCATATGACAGGGATGATCTGTGTCATAAGAGAAAGCATATCAGCGGCATTTTATAAAGCTTCAGGGGGCTTTAAAAAGCAAAGAAATTGAGATTGAGGTAGCTGGAATCCGACGGCAGGTTTAACAAGAGATACTATTCTGCTCCGACTCTCACCGAGGGAGTTCAATTTCAACAGTGCTAATCTTTCCATAGTGCTGTAAGTTTAAATTTTGTGCCCCTAAGGAAAAATTTCCAAAGTAATTCCCATTGAACTTGGATCCCAGAGATCCCTGCTCTGGGCACTACCCAGGTGCCACACCTGTGTCCCTGCTCTCAGGGCCACTCTCCCTCAGTCTCTGCTTTCATTCTACACAGGGATGCAGACTCGTCTTTTTCAGTTGCCCAAAGCTTCTATTGTTTGGTGAAATTTTAAGGCTCACATTTTAAATTTTTAAACTTTAAGGTAATTTTGTCTATCGTATTTTCTATTTGCTGGCATTGCAAATGGATATGACACTATAAAATATCAGTCTATTTTTCTTTATTTTAGTTATAATGAACCACATCAACATAATTGTTTTTATTTGGACTGACTTCATTTAGCTGGGCAGGAATGTAGACTGCTGTGAATTTTCTGCGGTATTTCTTTAGCTGAAAGTCCAGCATCACCTTGAATGCTAGCTATGCTATGAACAAAGAGATTTTGTGGAGCCACTACCTATCTGGGGACTGAAATGTCAGGACTGAGTCCAGTGCAGCCACAGTAAACATGCTGCCCAGGCAATTCTGATCGTAGTCCATTCTGAAAACTACTGACAACTGCTTTAAATACAAGAACTAGAACTGGGCCAAATAAACCACTTATACTGGTCTCAGATTTGGCTACAATTTGTTACAAACAGGAGTTAAATATTATACGAGGACAAAACTTATACATACATATACATACCTCAGATGAGGTCCAACCTTATAATTTTTAGTGGACATATGCAAAGTTGCTTTTGAGATCTGATTTTGTTGCACTAGACTTTACGGTAACAAGGTAGTTCTGACTCAATAGTTTGTGTGACATTGCCAAACAAAAGCTATCCCAGAACACTCTGCTTGATGCTAGCCCTGCTTGAAACAGAGGGTAGTTTTCACAGGAGACAGGCCTATTAGATTAGAAGAGTCAGGTCTTCAACATCAAGAAAGCTTGCCCCTTATAACATAGTCTACATTTCCTCATAAACTCTTTTCCTCCCTCAAGTTTGATGACAGTGGAGAAATCGTACTAAAATCAAAACCCCTCTGAATCTGAAAATTCCTCTCACAAAAGCAGAGGATATTTAAAAAAGTCAGCATTAATCATTGTATCAGTGTTATGTCATAACATGATACTAATCATTGAAAACCAGCCTAGTGATTGCAAAATGAGATAAAAGAGAATTTCATCCTTCATATAGTCAGGAACACAGACTCCATTACACATGTGCTTTTGTAACCAGGGAACGTCTGGCTCACTTTTGATTCTTAATTTCATCAGTAAAAGAATTCAAGAGGTGGCTCAGTGATTTAAGGGCAGTTTAGCTAGAGTCTGGGAGATACCACCGTGCAGGCATGCTGGCCATAGAAAGCAGATGAAGGAGAGACAGAGAGAGCCATGGATTTTGAGATGGGGTCTGATAAAGCTGGCAGGTACAGCAAGAGCGATTGGCAAGTGGCCACATGGCAGAAGGCTGGGGCAGGAGGCATTTCAAAGAGTGAGAAAGCACAAAGCATCAAGGAAAGTATTCTTTGCCCAGAATCCATGTAGGTGAAGGCATAGTGAAGCCACCAATCTAGATGATGCTGTGTGTAAAAAGAAAGGTTTATTAGGGACCAAATACCAGGGCTTTCTTGGGTGGGATACCCAAAGCTAACAGTAACATGGCAGAAAGAGGTTTGCCAGTTTTGTGAGAAGCAGGTAGCAGTAGAAAAAAGATATACATGTGAGCAAGAGAAACCTGGATATTAGTGGGGTAGGAAACAGTGGGGCAAGCCAGAACAGCTGGGGGCTAGCATGGGAACCTTGATCTGTTGTAAGCTTGTTTGGGTTAATCAAGAGCTGGATGTCTTTGGTGAAGTAGTTGACTGTATGAGTGGATAAGGAAAATAATGGGCTTTCCTGACAAAACCTTCACAGATTTCTGAGGAATACTGAATTTAGATGCTAATCCTTCCATTCATTCTGTCTGAGTCCAGCCTGAGCTAAGCCACAAGTGTCATTTAGGACATTGTTAGCACCCTTATCATTTCTAGGGCCTACTTTGGACCTAACAATTCAAGAAAAAAAAAAGTATTTGAGTTTCAAATCAGAAAAAAGGTGAACAGATTTAATGGTATGACCACGAAGAAAGCCAAGCAGGGGTTTTTGGGAAGGACAATTATGTTATCTCTTTAAGGAGATAATTATTCCTCCCACCCTCACCTTAGCATGTTTTTATCTAAAAAATAAATGTCCCTGAAATTGGTCTCCTGGTTCAGTGATGGAAAGGCCCAGGTGTGTGTACTCTTAAGGGAAGAGACAGTAATATGTAATGTTCTGATCTTTGGAGGAGATTAGAAAGTAATGTCTTCACCCAGTGCTAGAAGTATTTCCTTCTTGACCAGGAGGCCTAAGGAGTAGAAGTAGTGATATTTTTCTTCCTAGTGTTACAAGGAAAATAAGAGGTGGGGACCAAAGTGTTTGTGAAGGAGAGGTCCATTCTTCAAAGTGTCCATGCCTGCCGATCTTTGTCACATGTCAAAGATGAACAGTAACTAGAAGTTGAGTGAGAGGACTTGACAGCATAAGGCTTCAGCTTAAGTCAGCATCAGTGACCATTATCATAGCTAATTTACCTTAAACAGAGGGAAAGCAAATTTCCCTTCCATTATCAAGAGATGATATGCTGGGCCTGCAGTTGGGTTCCCATCTCCTGGAGAGGCAGGGCAGAAAAGCACCTTATCTCTGATGTTTTCATTCCGAGAAAGGATGTTCTCAGCCTTATGTCTAACAGAAGGGTATATAGAGATTCCAAGAGGAATCATGGTCATCTCAAAGGGGTGAGAAAGAGGTTTAAGGTCTTTAAAGCAAAGGTTCCCTAAATCAGGAGAGGAAGGTAGAACAATCTATTCCTTCTTCTCTTTCAAATAAGAAAACTCAGGATTCTTTTGGATTTGTACCTGCCTACTAGTATCACAGTTCAATGTGAAATATTTTCTTTATCCAATAGATTCCATTTTATTTATTTATTTATTTATTTATTTATTTATTTATTTATTCATTCAATTTACATCCAAATATCTTCCCCACTGTCTTCCCAGTGTTTTTAAATTAAGAATGCTGAAGCTGAGTCCTCATCACATAAAAGCTTTCTTGTCTGGTGTTAGCAGACAAGCTTTCTGTGTTGGTGTTAGCAAGTTTGCTATATGCAAAATTTTCTCCCTAATTTCCCCTTGAACAAATGTGGACATTTACAGGACAGCTGGGTAGATGATTAGCCGTCATCAACTTGCATTGATAACCCTGAAACTCTAGGGAAAAATTAAATTTGTAAGCTTGGGTCCTGAGTCTATCACAGCACCAGCTGAGGCAACTCACCATACAAATCTGCATTAGTGCTGCTCGGCTCTGAACTTTGAGTCACTGGTGTGTTCTTTTTTTTACAAATTTGTGTTCAGAATCTAGGCAGCCCTGAGTGCTTTCTGGGAGACTCTGGGAAAACACACTTGAAGCCTTTCATTTGAAGCATGGTCATCAGGATGCCTGGGCCATGTGGACCTTCACTTCTTCCTGTGCTTGGATTATTTTCCTATGGGAAGAATGGCCCCAGTGTTATTCCTAGGACATTCCTTTGCTTCTCAGCATAAATAGGCACCACACCCCCTCCCTTTCTCACAAAACTCCAATTTCACTCTCCCAGGAAAATGAGCAATGCAAGCTGCTGAAGCCAGGAGGGAAACTCCTTTAAGTTAGCAAGTGGCAGTGGGAGGAGAAGTATTGTCTTTCAAGATGGCCACTCCTAAAGGAACAGTTCCCAGGGAGTTGGAGAGATAGCTTGAGCTTCAATCAAAGAAAAGAATAACACAGCTGCCCTCAGCAAGGGGGAATATCAGCATATTGGATTGGCAATAGAAACAGTTTAAATCAATATTAATATAATAGCCAACCACAGAGAGATAGTCTCCCCCCCTCCCGAAGCTCCCCATGAAGCATTTGACTACTACAATCCACTCAAAAGTATTTTATGAGGCTTGATTTAAGGAAAATGTGTAGGAGGGTCATGGAAAGACAGAGCAATGTGGCCCCTGAAAGCCACATTGCTTCATGGGCTGTTCTGAGGAATAGTAAGGAATATCATTTTTCCATTTTGATTTCAAGTCACATCCTGTTCTGGAGCTGAAGGGGTTTGCAACCCCATAGGAAGAACAACAATATCAACCAACCTGACCCCCCCAGAGCTCCCAGGGACTAAACCACCAACCAAAGAGATACATGGAAGGACCCATGGCTCCAGCTTCATATGTAGCAGAGAATGGCCTTGTCGGGCATCAATGGGAAGAGAGGCCTTTGGTCCTGTGAAAGCTTGTTTCCCCCAGTGTAGGGGAATGCCAGGGTGGGGAGTCAGGAGTGGTTGGGTGGATGGGGGAACAACCTCTTAGAAGCAGGGGGGATGAGATAGAGGGTTTCTGGGGGGGGATAACATTTGAAATGTAAATAAAGAAAATATCCAATAAAAAAAGATGGCTCAAGAGCCCCACGTATGTAATTTCCCTACTCCCATGGAAATAAAGAGTTAACTTATTAACCTTGACCAAGAAAACTAGGTGGAGGAAATTTAGGATCCAGCTGACACTTGGTAGAATGTTTACATAGCATGCACCTATTTCTGGGTTCCACCCTCAACTGCATAACCTGGGCGTGGTAGTGCACACCTGCAAGCAATCCCAGCACTTTGCAGGTGGAGGCAGGAAGATGAGAATTTCAAGATCATCCTTGACTACACAGTAAATTTGATTTAGTGCGATCTATCTCAACATGAGTAAGTAAATAAATGGAATGAAAGAGAAAAGAAATATAGACCTGAGGCTCTGGATTTGGGTTCTTTGGCGAGCATTGCAAAAAACTCAAGTTGGTTGTATGACCTGGATCAAATTTCTTAGCTTTTTTGAGCCTACCTTTCCTAGTTTGTAAAATGCATATAGTAATAATGATGATGATGGTAATAATAGTAATAATAATAGAAATAATAATAATAATTTCCTCTCATTAGCATTGAAGAAGCTCTGAATGTTATTTAAGAAGAAACTGTGTAAGGCCACTTTTTGTACTGTGACCACAATGAATATACATTTAAGTGTAAAGACTTTTGCCAGCATGGACAAGTACAGTTCTCTCAGCTCCCCTTGAGGCCTGACTCACTATAAAAGGGGCTAACACCCTTCACCTAAGATTGTTACAAGGGCTTTGTGCATGTAAGTTATTGACTCCTGTAATACCTCAGGGAAGTTCTCCTTAAGAATTCTACTTGATAATTTTTTTGGCTTTATATTTCTAGAAACAAAAATTTATTTTTATAAGTTTAATTTTAACCCATTAAGCATTGCTCCAGAAAACATCTTGTTGCCCATAATAAATGTCAACTTTGCAAAAATCAAGGGGTCAGTGTGTGTCTTTGTCACATCTATTTCTGAGTGTACTATGTCATAAGCATAGATATATCTTCCCACAGTTTCATAATTGATTTAGTAACAATAAATCCACAAGGTAGAACAATTTCCTAAGTGCCCTTCCTTTTCTTGACTGCCCAGCTAAGGCAATGGTGGCTTCGTTTGTTCTAATTTTGATTAGTAATACTAACTCTTATAACACATATAAAATCACAGTGATTTTATGTATATGTATGTGTGCAGGTTATAAAGTGACTACACAGAGTTGAATAGCCTACCATTCAAGGAACTTCTAAACATCCTGAGAGGCAGAAGTTGGATGGTGATAGAGTTACAGAGTTTCTGGACTGGCCAGATAACTAGCCATGCTGGATGTCAGCTGGAGATGCAGATGCAATATTAGGCTGCTGCTAGTTCATAGATCAGAATCCAGACTCTGTCTACTTGAGTTTCAGAAAGGAGATTCAGGATTATGCAGATATACAAGAGAAGAAAAAGACAAGATATGGACAGACAAGTGGGAAGATTCATAAAACAATAGCAGAGAATTTAAACTGACCACAGAGCCAAAGGATAAACTGAGGGCATCCCATTTATTTATCTATTATTCTTTCCTATCTTATCACATCTTGAGCATGAGGGCATACAGAACAAGTCTCAGTGACTAGAAGGTTAAAGCAAGGAAGAGAAAACTCTCCCCTAAATGTGAAGCATTGCTCTCATACCCAAGGCTCTGGGCATTGCATGAGAAAGGCAGTTTAATGCCTCTTTAATGAAACTACAAAAAGCAAAGACCTCACCTTTAGCCTTGCCATTAGTTCTGAGCAGCTTGAGGTCTTCTGAAAGGCAGGGCTAGTTTACTTTAATCCACAGTGGGAGGCTAGAATAGCTGGCAGATTCTCCAGTGTACCTCTTTAAGACCACCTGCCTTTAAAATTCCTAATACCATATCTTCTCTAACAGCCCTGCAATGAAGTTCTGTAGGAAGCTACCTTTAAGGGAGTTTTAGAGGAATATACAGGTACATCTCAACAAGGAGAAAGTTATTATCCACATTTTCTTATTTCTTTTATGTCTTTGTATTTTTTGACTTTAGGCTGGTCTTCTTTAGAATATATATATAAATAATTTTTCTTTCGAATGGAGGAGGTTTTGTTTTGTTCCTCAAAGAAGATCTATCTCTACCTGATTCAGAATGTGAGGCTCTAGCTGTTTATATTTTAAAGGAAGTTAGTGGCCACTGATGGTATCATTCATACCTACAGACATCCATATGTTCAAAATGGTGCCTGAAGTAGAGAGATGAAGAGAACACATATGAGGTAGACAAGATGAGTATGACCCCCATAATCTCATAGGTTTGAATGCTTGGTCCCCAGTTATTGAAACTGTTTGGGAAGGATTAGGAGGTGTGGCCTTGTTACAGGAGGTGTTTTGCTGGGGATAGGCTTTGAATCTTCAAAAACTCATTTTAGATATTGCTTCTTTCTTCCTGCAACTTGTGGACAAGATGTAATCTCTCAACTATTGCTCCAGCACCATGTCTGCCTGCCTGCTGCGATGCTCCCTGCCATGATGATCATGGAATAAACTCTGAAACTCTAAGCAAAGCTCCAGTTAAATGTTTACTTTTACAAGTTGCCTTAGTCATGGTTTTTCATCATAGTAATAGAAAGGTATCTAAGACACCATTCACCATTTTCTTCACACAATTCTAGTCAAGTCACATATACAGAAGCCCTGCAATGTGGCAAGCTAGAAAGGATCCTGAAATTTGCATTTCACAGACTTGCATATAAAAGTACATGTGTGTGTTCAGATGATAGAAGTAAGCATTCTCTCAGGTTTAGTGTTAATGACACTGAGCAACATGAATTATCTTGTAAATAATAAAAATGAAATTCATATTGGCAATGGAACCAGAATGCGGTACGGTGCTAGTTTTCTATAGTAGAGCTTGTAATGAAGCCCAGCAGCACTGTTCACATGTTGTAAAAGATGTGAGAGCCACAAAGATTCACACAGTTTGCCATTATGAGTTTAGCATATTCAAATTGTACAAAAAACAACCTTGGAGTTATTCTTAACCTTTCGTAGCATCCATGCTGTTATTTCATTTACCTATGCTAATCAAACACCTTTGTAGGGCTTAGTAAGCACCTCAGACACATTATGTTCAATATCTTTTCTGAAAGAATATGAGGTTGATTAAAGAAGGCTGCTACCAAACAGACAATTTCCCCTTTTACTTTGCATGGAAGTCATAAGCAACCAGGAAGAAAAAATGTTAAATACTGTCATCACTGACATGAATGGATTTTTCTGTTAATGAGAATTTGCAAGTGAACAGCATTCCTTATTCAGTGGAGGTAGAACAACAACCTAGTGCCTGTGTAGGTGATGTGTCTGATGTTTCTAGAGATAAGAACACAGTGAAGATACTCCAAGGTCACATTCTGACCAGGGAATATTTAACATGAAAATGATGAATCGCAAGCCCTATGTCTCTGTGTGTTCTCCTCAGGATTATTTGTGAAGTATTTCTTTATAAAACTCTATTAAGCAATCTATTGAGGCATCAGATGATAAGTTCACTACTTCACCAGGAATACCGTGCTCACTGAAGTTCATGGTTTCTAAGCCACAGCCAACTTTATCTGGAAGAGATTCTAGAACAAGATACACTTAGCCACAATAACTTGCGGGAGGATTTGCCTCTGAAGGGGCAATAGAACTATAAGTCTTTGTGTAAAGATGATGAGTTCTCAACAGTTAAAAACCTCATTCTAAATTTGAAGACAAGAAAAATAATTAATTTGTTTTATTTAGGTTTGTTTTGTCAAAATGCTCACAGAACATAAGTGGGTAGTGGAGTGTTTTCAAGGGATAGGACAAAAGATATCTTGAACTTCTAAACAATTTCAGCATTTTAGAGAAGTCATCAACTAAAATTACAGCCTGGTTTTAAAATAAGACAAACAGACTCTTAACCGAACATGCAAATTCTTATTATCATTACTTTGTGGTCTGGAGATGAATGCAGATTCTTTTAAACAGCAGACAAGGACTGTAGCACTAGGTACACATGGTCACTCAGTAATACAGATGTGAGCAGATTTACCTGTTTCTTAACTTATAAAGCCACATTTCAGTGCCATTACAAAACAAACAAACAAACAAAAAAAACCAACTATGTGTTTTCTTTTGTTCATTAAATTCCATGTTCTTGCTTCACAAATGAGATCTTTCTTTAGATTAATAATCTCACTGTAGTTTTAGACACACACCAGTACCTTATGGAAATATAGGTTTAGGCATGACACAAAAATTTACGCATAGTGCGAAGACAAGTATAATCCCTATGCTATAACCAGAATGAACTAGGCTACAGAAATAAAAAAGTTAAAATAGTCCAGATGTGACAGCTACACTATTTACTGTCACCTGGAGGACTGACAGATGAGTGACAGCTTCACTTGGCAATGGCATTATTTCCCTAATGTGTTGATGTTAGCTGAAGGGGGTAATTTCAAATTTAAAAAAAACGACTCCATGTGGTTTCTAATATCTGCATAAAGAACTAATAAGAAATTGACACTGAAACATTCATAGCAAGATTCAAAATTCTAGAGAGAAGGATTGGTCACTCCTAAAATGCATTTTAAATTATTTGATGTTTATATTTTTACATTGCATACTTTGTAATATACTTTTATTTTGAAAAATGCTTTTAATTCTAAATATTAGTGAACACAATAATGCAAGGTGTCAGAAGTCTTTAGAAGGAGAAAGCTGACCCAGCAAATGAATTACTACAGCTGGGTACTCAAAATGACTCTAAGTTTCCCAGCAAGGAAGAAAGAACATAGAGTCCCTTTTCTTGTCTGACAAAGAAAATAAACACATTCATCTGTAGAGACAAACTTTTCCAAGGACAAAACTTTAAGAAAAATTTATCATGTGGTTCCTTGTATAAGAGGTGCTGAATAATAGACAATGTCACAAGAAATAAAAACACTGCTCAAATGGACAGTTCTGGTATTGATTCGCTTCACTGGCTAAGAACATAACATTAAATTGTACTCAGTGAAACACTTCTGTGAGGGATAAGAAGGGATGACCAAGGTATTCCACTTTCTGATGATTACACTTGATAGTGGAAACCAAGCCTGGACACTAGGAGAAGGAGTAGTTAACATGCCCATTTACTAACTCTAGCATTTGGGCTGTGCTGGGGTGCAGTTAACTCATGACCGAACTCTCAAGGATTCCTGCATTGCAGAGAGTCTAAGTTGTTTGCTGAATTCTGAACTCACAGTTAGGTTGGAAAAAGTGGTTAGCAGACTGAGAAAGTTTAAGAGAGAAACTTCTATTTTTGTTCAGATAAAAGATTAACTGATTCATCTTCAGGTGTGGGTCCAGGGTTACCTCAAAGTGGTGTCAATCTTTTTCATAGAAAGGAGTGTTTTATCTAGGAGAACATTGCACAGAGCAATTGGCTCTGTACAGAGGTGAAAGGACTTCAGGATGAAGCTGTTTGTGGCAGGTGTGTCAAAGACAAAGCCATTCTGGTCCAAGATATTCGATTTAAGTAAATTATTCACCTAAGTGACAGAGGATGTGAAATAAATTTTAGATTTCATACAATATTTCCATGATAAAGGTACAGTGCATTTAGAATCTGAAGAACTGATCCTGGTGCCTCCTCTCCTTTGCTTCCTGACTTCTTGCTTTAGTTTTTCATTTTATGAAATGCACAGATAGAGTTACTGTGAACTTGATGGAACATGTATAGTGATTACCCAAATACAGTGAGTATTTGTTCCCATATCCCACATCTCATCTGGAAAATACAAATTAACTTGCTTAGGGATCAGAACAGTAGGCTTGGAAGTAAACGTCATCATCTGGAGCTCATCACATACACCTTCCTTTCTCAGGCTGTCCATCTGTATGCTGGAAAGACTGCAAGTATCTTCTCTTTGCGGTTGTTATTTTCTGTCTTAGGATATGCAACAGAAGTACATTAAAAGCTGTAATTTCTCAAAGTATGAAACCTGGATCACCACCCTACCACCACTTACACCCTCCTCAGATACCTTGAACCCAAGTCAGACTGTCTTATTGTGACCTCTCCGAACCTGAATTTGCATCATTGATCATCATAGGTAAGTCATTTGTCTACTAGAATTTGAAGATATAAAATATGTAGACTTGGTTATAAAATATATTAATCACACTAGACTTGGTTATAAAATATATTAACCAAAGTCCAGGAAGTTATTCCTACTCCACAGAGAGTACCTCATTTGATATCTACTATGCTGACATTGTCATAACAACCCACAGGAGATAATGTGCACTGGAATTTTTGTCAAAAGATAACTTTATGCCTGTCCGTATGTCTTCCTTAACTTAATACAAAATGAAATCTCCTGTGTGATTTAATTTTCCAAATGGTTGCATATCACAACACCTATTGCACTTTCTCTTTTCATAGTGTGGAGTTGATGTCACATTCCGAAGAGATGACATCTGAGTGCCTGTTACAACCAAGAAATAATGCTACGTGATTTCAGAAGTAGGACTGCAGAGCATCACTGTGTCCAACTCTTCTTTTGTGGTGCACTTGCCCTTAAGGCTTAGTCACCACTCTCTGGTGATGTTACACAGACACTTAGGAGGATTATCTCTAAATGCCCTTCTCAAAGCCATAAAGCTGGCAATTGGCCACCCATGTAAATGGATGAGTCTCTGGTTATTTATTGTCCTTAGACATCAAGATAACTAGTGACTCTTTTGAAGAAGAAATTTATACAAAAATACATAATTTCTTATTTTGTAATTAAAGGATTTTGTTGTCATTACCTTAAGCAGCTACTATGATTTGAGATACCTTGTTGTAGTTGATTATTACAAGATATATATGTGACATATATATTATATAATAGATATACATCAAAATATTATATATATATATATATATATCAATTCATGATGGTTTTCTTCTTGTTCAGTCTCATCTGTGTTCCATTCACTGAATCAATATACAAAAAACACACTAAGAGATATGGATTTTATCATCCCTGCAATATCTCAATCCAACTGTTTATTTCTTGTCTTTTATCAATGAATTAGACAAGTGACAGGTTGTATAGCACCTCATTGTCATAGCCAATTCATAAATAATGGACTACTCTCCTCAGAAAGAAAATTGTTAAACTGGAATTTAGAAATAAAAAGGAATTCTTACAAACCAACTATTAAGAGAGGTGTTTAAAGAGTCCGGAATGAAAAGTCATCATTTAAAAATATGAGATACACAGAACAAATTTTCGAGGTGCCGTGGAAATCAGTTGCACTCTTTACAGCTCTCTGTTTGAACTTTTCTAAGTAGAATGTTATTCAGAAGACTGAAGCAATCATAACTGAGCCTACTAGTACTAGTCTCTGCCTTTCAGGATCTTATGATACCAGAGGAAAGGACACATAGGCAGGCATATGCACATCCAAAGGGATTTCATGTGTTAGAATCATGCAGTATGCATAAGTAGACAGCAAAGAAGGCTCATGCTCACAAGGCAGATCAGCATCACAAACTGTTTGAGACCTGATGGGAAGAGAGAAGAAAATACTAAAGCATGGAGCTACAGTTTGAGAAGTAAACAAAAACAACTATTGCAGATCAGACTTGAATATGTTATATCCTGGGATAGGCTGGTACCTGAGTAGAAGATATAATCATAAAATAAGGTTGAGGTCTTTACTAATTTGATCATATGAACTATTTTGCAAGACATTCAAAGGCTTTATATGTCAGAGGAAAACTTTGTAATAGTTTAAAAAACATTTAATGTTAATAGTGTTTTAATGATAATAATGAAGATAACAATATTGAAGATGTATCAGAAAATGTTTTAAGAAAAGGTTGCAATTGATATGTCATTACGTGCCAAGTCAAGAGCTCATATCTTTTCTTCCAGCAGTTGGAGACTGCGACAAGAGGATCCTGAGTTTGAAGGCAATGTAGGCTGCTTGAAAAATTATAAGCAGGATGAGCTATAAGTCAAGAACTAATGATACAGACCTGATGGGGTCTGATGACTTGATGGGTGGTTAGGTTTCATTTTGGAGATGGGAAGCAGAAGGATTATGTTAATATCATTAACAGACAAAACAACTGTAGGCTTAGGGTCTCTATCTGTGTAAGTGAATGAATAGGCCTTTTAGAAATCCCCTCCACTCACGGATGAGCTGCTTAGAGCATCACTGTGTGTCATCATCACTGCAATGTCATCATATGATCCCTGAACTTTACTCAAGCAAGTGAAAAGGCAGAGGAAGAATGAAGGACACTAGTACTTAGGGATGGAAAAAGACACGAAGAAAGTCTCTGTGAGAGGAGCTTTGCACATTCACAAAACTTAGCCTTACCAACAGGTCTATGAAATACAAATGATTATCCCCTTTTCTAGGAAATAAACCCAAGGAGCAAGTTAGCTTTAATTAAATAACACCCCTCTAGTCAGATCCTTGAATATCTTCTTGCCTGGAGTTTGTCCTTTGATTCAGATGTCACGGTGTTATGTAATGGTTTTCCATCACCCATCCCCTAGTCATACACCACAACAGAAAACCAAATGTTAACAATTAAGAGTAACTAGAATGTAAGACCCTTGCTATTTCCTTAGTTACCTATTCTGTTGCCTCTTAGTGGGTGGCTTGAAGAAGTGTTTTATAGACTACAAATCCCTTTCATGTAAATTTAATCTTTAGGCAGCTCTATAAAAAGTATTCACTGTTTTTTTTAGCACGGTTGTACAGTGAAAGGGCCTTATACCCAGGGCTTACAAGAATTGCTCTTTTTTTCTTTCAGAAAAATCTGTTTTAACAGTTACATCATTGATTGTTTCTTGTCATCTAGGGGAAGCATGAGACTTAATTCATTTATTTGGAAATATCTGGACACAGCTGTATTTTCCTTCATGCAATAACTAGGATTTGTGAAGCTCTTAGTATGTTGCAGAAAGTTTGCATGGTTTCTCTTATAACAAGCCTTGCAGTGAACAGATAAAACTGGATGCTAAGCGAGAGAGGTGCTATTGGCTTTGGTACTTTGAGGATGTGAGTCCAAGGGTCAAAATTGACACGTGATTGCAGTTAGTTTGACAAACACTCTTCATTTACACAGTCTTTAATTTTTCATTTGTTGTTTTCAACATTGAGTCTTCACACAGGAAAAATTCAGATGTGGGCCATAATCCTACAAAGATTTGGGTGGTTGATTCTGCTCAACACATTTTCTGGGTATTCTCTTTTATCCATCATGGTTATTACAAATCACATGACATTTGAATCTAAAATACATTTAGGTAAAAGGAACATAAACAAAGACACTCTGCCATTTTGCAAAGACATAAATCTTGCCATTATTAAAATATTATGTTTTACTACTTCAGAAAATATAAGAATTCTTAAAAGTTATTTTCATTAACTTCAGAATATATTAGCATATTAATGTCTCCTACAAAATTAAAAGTAATATGGCTGAAATTGAATCATATTTGTTAAGACAGCAAAAGTTTATGGCATCTTCAATTTTAGTATATTTAACCACTTTAGTAATTTCAGGTCTTTTCTATTCACATATAGAGCAGCAAGGTATATGGGGGTACTTAATACTCTAAGGTGCTCATTCAACATAATAAGGAGAAAAGAAATAGTAACTTTCTTTTTACTATTACTATCGCTCTCAGCTCAGGCAAATCAGAGAGTTTATTCTTGAGACAAGTATGAATGAACAGAAATTTAAGTTGTTCCAAAATAAATGTTCTAACATGAAAACGATTTCATAAAACTTTCATAGTTAGTGAACAAATGAAAGTTATATGAAGTGATTTTTTTCCCAAATATAATGATGGGAATATCAAGAGTGTGGGTTACAGTAACAAGGGAATTCTGCTGTCTGTCCCATATGTTATCTGATAGAATCGTAACATTTGGGTTAGTGGAAGTAGTGGCTCGCTAAGTCTATACAAATCAAAAATATTTTCTTGTTAGTCACAGGCTTGTTTTTGATTGAGGTAGACATAGAAGTTAGTAACCAGTGGTCGACCAGGGACCTAAAGATGCCCAAGATAATGTTGGTTCTAGATTTACAACATTTTAAATATTCATATCATGAATTTCTAATCTGAAAATTAGCTTCTAAGACACTTTAATGCAGACATAGTCATTTTCTTGGGAATTTCATCTCACATTATGTATTTTTTTTTTCTGTGACATGACTTAATTGTGATACTTTCTAGGCACACTTATTTTCCATTGTGTCTGATCTGTAGAGTTAGTTGTTATATATATTGTGGAGTTTTCAATGTTAACTAAAGAAAATATAGAGAATACAGAGAAGAAAAGTGACAATACATACTCATAAAGTATATGTTATATAACTAATACATAAATATAAATTATTTCATATTTACAAAGTTATAAATATATATATATATATGTTCCAGAATTATATTTCATTCTACCTTAGCATTTAATAATGATTTATTTTGCTTGTGATTTAAAAAATTGAAAAAAAGAATGCCTGATTTTTACATTGATTCTCCCTATATGTTAAATAATCAGCCTTCTGCTAGAGTCTAGGTTGTATGCCTATGAACTTTTACTTTAAACCATATTCTATTGTAGAAATACAAGCTCCAATCTTGTTTCCAAACTCTCTTAATCCTTTTGATTTCTATGCAAATACCATGTTTTAGAAACCTGATCTTGGTGGCTTTTCTCTGGATGTTCTTCCTTCAAGGTCTATAGAAAATCTGTTAAAATCTAACTTGGCTCTTGAAGAACGTAATGTCTCTGTGCTCATGTTTATAGTGAAAAACAAAACAAAACATTTGATCCATCTTATTTTGATTAAAATTATATTTAAATAAATTTAAAATAGTGATAAGAAAAGAAGGATAAACATATCCCAGATGTAAGATAAGTAAGATGATCTAATAAGGAATTACCATATAACAGCATAGAGGTTTACTAATTTGTAGTAACTGTAAGATCTTCTACTGGCCTTTGTATTTTGCCCATTTATGAAAAATGAGAACCATACAATGTGAATTAGAAGTACCAAAGCCATTGCATTGTAGAATATGGAGACACTCTCTTGATATGTAATGCATTGCTGTACCCGCACAAAACTCTTGGAGAAATGTGTGAAATTTCTCAATACCATTACCTATTGGCCATTATAGTTTTGACAATCACTGGTATCAACTCATAGAATCTTTAAGTGAAAAGTTTGATGGTTTTAGACTATTATAATGCTTATTAGTGTTTTGTGTCAGTTATTATTTCTTCTTGGAAAATTTCATATTGAAGGTTGGCAACTTTCATTTAATATTTAGTATTGCCAGTAAATCAACATGGCTCTTAGGTTGTGGTGTTGATATTCAGCACTCTAATTACTGAATGTGTCTATTCAAAATATAAAACATTTATTTTGCATATGACTATCTTGACTTGAGTGGGTATTGTTGAAATGAGACTATGGACATCATACTCTAAAAAGTAGTTGATTCTCACACACACTTAGACATTTATGGTCAACATTGTATAGTCCCACATTTCCACTGTACACATGTTTTCTTATATGTCCAAGTCTGCTTCTGCAGGTATTGAGCAAATATCTTCAGTGGATTCCTCAGGACTTAACAGTGTGATCAATGTGTGCAAACATTAGTGACCCATTGCCAAATGAACAGGCAGATTCAGTCCTGCAGGACATAGTGAGCCCACATACTCACAGTTCACTATAAAACTGTTTTTATTATAAAGGATGTAGCTTCACGTGGCTGAAGTTTGCTCAGTGAGATTGTGATAACAAAGTTGATTACTTTCCTGACAAAGAACATGCCTTAGAATTGTCTGGACTTGAAAATATATAGGTCGTTGTGCATGAAACCATAAAGAAAATCAACAAATTGGAAACTTGACTTTTCTTGAAATATGGTGTGTGTGTGTGTGTGTGTGTGTGTGTGTGTGTGTGTGTGTGTTTCTGTGTCCATGTATTGTGTATATGTGCAAGTATGGGTACACATGCATGTGTATGTCAGAAGACAACTTCTGGGATTAGTCTTTCTCTTCCATTTCAGTTGACACAGGGTCTTCTGTTTGCTACTGTGTACACTACAATAGCTGTACCCTGAAAACTTCCAAAGATTTGCCAGTCCTCCTTCCCATCTCTCCACAGGCATGCTGGGATCACAGACAACTGCTACTGCATCAAGCAGTACAAGGGTTCCAGGGATCCAAACACAGTTCTTTGTGTATTTCTATTGTAAGTACATTACCAACACTCTTCTCAGGCCAGAAAGCTACTTACATTTACAACCTCACCAGATTTTCTCATTTAATATCCCAAAGAAAATGAATATCACTAATAAGGCATTTCAGTGTTATACAGTCAAATGGTAAATTGTAAAATGAAATATCAATATTAATTATTACTAAGTGCCTTCTTCATTAGTTGTATGCTTTTAGGCTTGGATCTGGTGGTAAAAGTAAGACTCATAGACCAATATGAAAACTGAAATTTCTTTCCCATTTAGGTCAATATGAGAGAGAGGAAATTAATATTAGATACTATTATAAACATGAATCTTATTGCATATATTAATTTTTCAATCAAAATCAATGTTTTTCATAGAGTGATGTATTATACAAATATTCTATATGCCAATAAAAATAAGAAGATATAAATAAAATAAAGAAATGAAGTAAAGGTAACAATATGTTACTTGTGGTCTTTATTTAACTTATAACTTAATTTATGATGAGATATGCATAGATCATAAATTTAACTGGATTCTTATAGATTTTCAAAAATGCTGATCAAAAGTTTTGAGCCCTGAAAACTTCCATGTCTACTAAGTGTACTTTTCATCTTATTTATCTTGAATGGATGATTCTCTGGCTTCTCTATCTGTGTATCTTTGTTTATGTATTACAAATGTAAGTATTTATGTCTAGGCTGACCTAATCTCAAAAACAATTTTGATTCTTAACTATCACTTATTTTGTGGCAATTAGGATCACCGAAAAGTGGGAGAGTTTGAATACACACCCTATAGGGTCTCATTGCAAGGTCTCTATCAATCTCCATGATAAGCTCCCTAAGACCTCACTGGTATGGTGACTTCTTTGAACATGGAAAGCCGTTGCACTGGCCTTGGATGCAAGCTCGCTGCAGGGGACTTGCTGTTTGACTAGTTAGGGTTTTACAAACCAGGGGACATCAATTTACTTACGGTAGTCTTATTTTCAAGGGCTTTAGCATTTTAGATAGACTGAAGGACAATGACTTCCATATTGAACCTATAATAATTGACCTACACTAAGCACAAACCCCTCTTTATTCTTTCAGCTTCTCAATTTCAGTGTGTTTATATGTAAGTGATAAGTAAAGCGTGTATATATGATTTAAGTGAGCAATCTTATTCAACTGGCCTCAGTCTTGGATTCTGAACTCTGGCTCTTCCCACTGCTATTTGCTTAGCAAGTTACTCAACCCTTTATTTTAGCAGTTCTCAAATTTTAAAAATTGGTATTCTAATTCTCATTTTATGCTGTGCTCATCAACCAGGACAAGTGTTTACAAAGGTTGTATTCAATGCCAGCGACTTTTCCATGGTTGTGGAACACGAGAGTAAGCAGAGAAATAGCAGATATGCAGCTGATGTTGCAATGTTCACCCACCCATTATGAATGCATACAAATAGCCAACAAGCCTTAGCCTTCACCTTATGTCAGTCTGGTCTCCTCTGCAAGTCTGTCTCCTTTCTTTAGATGGATATTGTCTTCAAGGCAGGAGATAGTAATTCATGTCCCTCACCTGATATTTAATAATTAACTATTAAACTAAATGGATGAAATTTATGTATTAAATTTATGTGGCAGCTTTATGTGGTAAGTTATCATTTTTGAATTTATTTTTAACAATTGTTTCACATAAAAATAATATCTCCATGATCGATGTACTACTAGAATACTGGTGTGCCTTTGAGAATAATGGAGTTTCTCTTAAAAACCTAGGGTCCTGGAAACTCAATGGCTGTACAGAAAATAATACTGGTGGCCATGATTTTGGCTGTGAACGAACAGAAATAACATATGAGAGAAACTACAGATGAAGAGCAAAGCAACATGGAATTGACATTGGTACTATCTAACAAAAGTTAATTGAAGAAGACTTCATAAGGATTCATAAGACTTAATAAGGCTTTATAAGACTTCATATGGGGTACCAATCAACAAAAATTTTAATTAGATATTTCCCTGTGAAAACTTTTTGTTATCAAATTTTATTAGAGACAACTTTATATCATGGGATAAACACTAGTAATTTCTATTGGAAATGGTTTTTCTGTTGCTGTTTTCCAGAACACAATGCCTTTACTTTTGGGCTTTTTTTGTTATTTTTTTTCTTGCTGTCACAGTCAGGGTACCAGAATCAAGACTTTGAGAGACACATGGAGACAAACAGGCTTATGTCTAAACTGGAAGGCCCAAATCCCTTCCATTTCTAGAGCCAGTACTTTTAGTGGATCAAATAATACACAAAAATTTACCAGTATGTAATACATATATGAAAAGCATTTATTCCTATGTAAAACTGAAGATGATAGAAAAGGGTTTTTGTTTTGAGGATCAGAAGAGAGAGAAGATAGAGAATCTGTTGTATCTTGAACAACAGAGTTTCAGTTGAATCTAGGGATAAGATGTTGAACAAAACCATTCACTCTGCTTATCATCTGCATAGATTTGGGCTGTGTCGTATCCCCTACTAAGTTGTGCATTGGAAACAGAGACTTCCAAGAGACAGATGACATTTTTCCTCTATAGAATGAAATGATTGATTTTGAAGAGCCATTCTCTGATCTCTAAACTTTATGAGGTCATGGGCACATGGCAGCTAACACTCATGTTCAAGGAAAACCAAACTGACAAAACTGTCTGCCATTACTAAGATCTAATAGATTTGGGTAACCAACTGCTAGAAAGCCTATACCCACAATCAGTATGTATCTGTAAGTGGATACAGACATCTTGAAAAAAAATTGTACTTTTCCTGTTACAAAGAGATCAAGTTGTAGGATAATTATTATAGCGTAATATATTGTTATATATAATAATTATATATAATCATTATAATATAATGCTTAATATTTTTCTACTAGAGGGCATTTTTAATCCTCTAGTCTAATAGTATATCAGCCTTGAGTGAAGAAAACATTAGGTATGTTCTTCTTTAAGGTCTGGATCAACCTGATACAGACAAGGGCTGCCATGCTAGGGCTTACCCTTCTCTGCGCTCAAAGAAGCATATATCGGAGTGTCTTCCATGTCTTCGTTGTTTCCTACCCTTACTCTGACAGAGTATCTTCTGGATGTTTCATTATCTTCCTTCCTCTTCTTGTGACCATCATGAAGAAATAAGACCTCTAAGGCCTATTAGACCTAGCATGCTTAGTAACAATGACCTGAGTTCTCTATATCCAGTCCATCTTATCTATGAAGGAATGTAGTCTATCAGACCATTCCACTTTAATTTATATGATATATACTCTAAGGCCTTCATGAGTTTTCTGCATTTTTATTTGCTTAATTTTAATCTGATTATGTTTAACCAATCATATTTCCTCAAAATCATTTGGAACATATTCTGAACCTTACTTGTCATGGGATTCAGCTAGTTTCAAAATTTGACAGGGGCATGTCTTGGCTGTCTTATGGATGGAGACTTTAATATTCTCTTAAAAGTTCTCTCTGACCCTTTGTCATAAATTCATAATCTGTTATGTTTTACAGTCCAGAAAGCAGACAAGCATAATAGTACTCTGTGTGGATTGCCTTTTAAAGAGGGCCAGCTGTGAGGCTGCCTGGATTAGAAGAGCCATGTTGTGATTTACCATGTGCAACATGGATTTAAGTGCCCTTAATCTAGAGAACACAATAGAGAATCTAGAGAATACATAACATCTAAAGAGCTCCAAAAGAGACAGCATGAGGATTCCTTCGTTTGTCAATGTTAACAGCAAAATCAAAGCAGGGCCCCAAGGCACAATGGGACAGTCATTTCAAAGAAGACAGAAAGAATATTCTATCTCAGCAAATTTACAGAGGAACAAGAACAAAGGGAGAAAGAGGCAGTGGATGGATCATGTCTGCTTCCAATAGCTGAGAAACGCAGGAAGATAGACTATAAGGAGCTGTTGCAACAGGTTAACTAGAATGTGCTATGTACTTACCCTCCTTCAGTTTCATGTCTAATGCACCAAAAATGATACAGGACTTTTGGGATGTCCTTGAAAGCCATAGAGCCTTTTTTAGCTCTCAGTTTGGCTTAGATCAAAGATCTAGGGTCCAGGAAACTTAAGAGCTACCAAGGCTACACAAAGCCAGTGACTCTTTGAATCTCATCTTACAAATTTATTTTTTTATTTTTTTTTATTTTTGCAATTATAATATAATCAAATCATCTTACTCTTCCTTTTACTCTCTCCAAATATTTCCAGATGTCCCTCCTTGGGCTCTGTCAAATTCAGGACCTGTTTTTTTTTTTTTTTTTTTTTTTTTTTTTTTTTTTTTTTTTTTTTTTTTTTTTTTTTTTTTTTTTTTTTTTTTTTAATTAGTTGTTGCTATATTCATATATCTCTATATAAATACATATTTTCAAATATAACAAAATCAGTCTGTATAATATTATTTGTATGTATGTTTACATGTTTGTCATTTGGTATTGGACAGCCAGTGAGTGGAGAAGACTATTTCTTCCCTCTCAGCATTTTTTAGTTGGCTGTAGCTCTTTGTGTAGAATTGAAGTTTCATGAAGTCTTCTCTGTCTGATTTGCTTGCTCATTTGCATCATTTCTGTTGAGCTCGTGTTTAGGCAGTCATTTTGGCAAGGCTGTATGACTGTAGATTCTGACATTGCTAGGAGACACAATCTCACTGCAAACTCCCTGATTTTCTGATTTTCAATCTTTCCATCCCTGCTTCTGCAATGTTTTCTGAGCCTTAGTACAGGACTTGTTTTGTAGGTGTTTCCATTTGAACCATGTTCTGCACCTCTGTATTTTGATTGGTTGTGGGTTTCTGTAATGGTTTCTGATTGTTACAAAGAGAATTTTCTTTGATGAGGGCTGAGGACTACACTCATCTGTGGGTATAAGAACAAATATATAGAATGTGGTTTGGTATTATGCTGGTTTAGTAAAGTAGTGGTTGTAGGTTGCTTCCAATATCTATGACTTCATTACTCCTGAGTGGTTAACTAGGTCTTCAGTACTAAGCAAGATTTCCCTCTTGTTAAAAAGATATTACATATAATTAAAGAGCTATTAGTTGCCACAAAGTTATGTCTACCACTACTCCATAACTGCCCTCATCTTGTCATATTGGTAGTTATTGTGGTTACAGCTTTGAAGGATTGTTGGTGGCTTTCTTTCTTGGAAGCTTGCATGGCACTTTCTGATATCATAAAGGTTAGT
>CM052702.1:1355745-1396052 GCA_028551405.1 Uromys caudimaculatus
CCCCCCCCCCCCGGAGCTCCCGGAGACTGGACCACCAACCAAAGAATACACATTGAGGGACCCATGGTTCAGACCACATATGTGGCAGAGGAGGGCCTTGTTGGCCATCAGGGGGAGGAGAGGCCCTTGGGCCTGAGGGTGTTAGAGGCCCCAGTTAAGAGGAATGTCAAGGTGGGAATATGGAAGTGGGTGTGTGGGAGGTGGAATACCCTCATGGGGGGGGCTAGGGGGTTTCCAAAGAGGAGACCTGGAAAGGGGGAAACATTGGAAATGTAAATAAAGTATCAAAAAATAAATAAATAATTAAAAAAAAAAAAAAAAAAGAAAAGAAAATTCTCCAGAATTTAAGATCTCTGTAGCAGGAACTGAGGACAGAGACCAAATATTTCTCTGTGATACCATGACTCATCAATCTTAGGAAAAAATGTAGTCTACTCAATATCCATGCTTTATGTAATTTTAATCCTCTGTATATTGAAAGATAATCTTTTTTGTGTCGACCTATGAATCAAAACAATTAGAGAAAAGTGCAAAAGAGCTGTAGAATTTTTAAACAAACTTTAGGGAAAAGTTTAAATTTAAGATTTCAACTTAAGATATATAGAAGAAAAATCAATTCAAGCCTAATGATTTTGGTTATCTTTCTTTTATTAAACTTATAAATAAAAGACAATCAAAAATAGCAATACATCAGTAAAGATAAAATAATTTCTATAGTTAATGCCATGGTCATTTCTATATTATGCAGTAATTTCACTGAAGTCTGCAAGGTGCCAGTGTTCTTTTTGTGGAAAATTCTTATTTTTTTTAGATAAGTTTCAATAGTAGTCACTAAAAGAAGCTCTGATGCTGTCATTGTGTTGGATGCCTTACATGAATACCTCGCTTAATTTTCACTATATTTTTATGAAAATTGAATATTTAAAACATGGGTAAAATTTCCTGGTCATAGAACATGCAGACTTCCACCAGATAGAACCCACAAATGTTAGTGCAGAGATCCAGGGTAGAATGCCCACATGAAACACCCATGGTCAGTTCTTAAAACGCCATCACTGCTCCTAAAACAAGACCCTTCCCTCAGCTTTCAGAACATGGTACTGATAATGGTGAAATTAATGTAAAAGTAATGAGAATATGGAGATTAATTCGGACCATGAAAAGTTTATAAAATAAAAACAGGATTGAAGATTGGAATATAATCTTTGCCTTAGTCTTAACCATTTCAATTACTATATTTGAATGTAACATATTATGGATTTATAGGTATAATATACTCTCAGAGGGTTGTATGCACTATCGTTTAACCTGCATATAAAACTGCCATCACTGAATTCTAGATAGTAAAACCTAGAAAGTAATTTCTAAGTATCATGACCTAAATATTGTCTTCAAATGTTCCAAGCTGTGTACAAAAAGGTGAACTGCTGTTTCTTTTTCTCAGTTAATGTTAAAAGTATAAAATTAAAAATATATGATAGAAGTTTGAAATTTCTTAGAAAAAATGATGTACAGTTTACTAGTAACTTATGGAAAGTTACTGGGACTGGTTTTTTGTTTGTTTGTTTGTTCGTTTGTTTTTTTATTACTTGGATGGTCCACAGAGAATGAGTGTCTACCTTTTATGGAGGAGGCCAGGTCTCAGAAGAAACCCAGCTGCGCAGAGACCTACATAAACACATTGGACATAAATCCTAACTGTCAGGAGCCCACTCCCTTGTATTATTTCTGTTACTAATGATGACTCTCTTCTAGAAATATTATGAGAAGAATGGGAATTCATTTTCCTTCTGTATCCTCGCTGTGCATGATGAGCCTTCATTTGTTTAGCAGCAGAGGAGGAATTTTCTATCATCAATGATTTTAATACCACTTCTGACACCAGGATTCAGAAGATATATGGCTACTTAGGAAAAGTGTCACCCTGAACCCAAGGTGTTTTATTATCTTGCTTCGGAGCACCTTCTATGCAATTTCACATTAAATAAAACAATTTCTAGACCATATATTCAGTAGATACTGAGTGTCATCATAAGAACATTTTTGGTCCTGACAGATACTGTTGCATTCTTCAAAAATATGAAGATGTTAGGTACTTCTGAGCTCATAAATACAAGGTTCTGTATTTCTTTATTCCAATCAGATACAGTCTATATTTTGAGTAAGATTACACAAATAAGAAGCAAGAGCATCCTATATTCTGCCCCAAATACTGACATATATTTTCCTTTTTTAACTATATGGGAAGTAAAACAAAAAAGTGAATACTTAAATATGCTAGACATCTTTTAAAAAATCACCTGTAATCCTATGACAAAATAAAAGCTCTGAAATCTGTTTGTTAAAACAAGATGTCCTGGTTAGCTTTAACTGTCACAACTACATAGAATCACCCAAGGTGAGTGTCTCCATGAGCAACTATGTACATCAGGTTAGCCAGTGGGCATGCCTGTGGTAGATTGCCTTGATTGTTAGTTGAAGTAAGAAGATGTCTCCATTGAGGGCAGCACCATTTCTTGACCTAGGGTGTGAACCTTATAATAGGGAAGAAAACAGAATACAGCCTCAAACAAGGAAGGGTGGGGATAATCTTTCCTCACTCTTGACTGTATATGTACTATATTTACCTTCTCTTCGCTGAAATGATGGACTGTGACCTGAAATTGTAAGCTAATATAAACCTTCACCTCCTAAGTTGTTTTATGTTAGAGGTTTTTTTTTGTTTCCATAGCAACAGCAAGGAAACCAGACATGTGCTTTTACAACTTATAGTACTATAATAAACTAATTTTTGATAACTAGTTTTTGATTTGTGCACCAAACATAACATACACTTTAAGAACATCAGATGTATTTCAAAGATTAAAAAAAAATAGCTCAATGATAAGCTATAAAATATAGCATCTGTATTAATTTACAAGCACTCCTACTCTTCTGCGATGCATGACTCTTAATGAAGGTTACTGCTCTATCATGTTTTAGTGATACAGCCTGAGAATGGGACAATATATGCTCAGGAACGGCAAAGTTCAGTAAGGGGACATTTCTAAGCACTACTGAGATTGTTTGCAGTGGTTGACCTACATCAATTCACTCCATCTCTCCTCAAAGTCTTACGGTATTCTTCTTTCTCCAGTTAGGTTTCAATCATATCCAGAACTTTGATTATAGAATGATAAAAGAGAAGAGACTGTATTAACTCTGGAATTGAAGCTCATGGGGATTGCTATTCAATTGATCATTTAAACCATGTACTTTCTTGTGTGGATGTAAGGGTTTGTAGGATGTAGTAGTGGGTGAGTCTGCTTGTAAACTCTAATACCAAGTGAAAAGATTACTCCTTTCTTAGCATCATTTTATTCTCTAGTAAAGACAAAGGATATTAGTTACTCTGAGGCTTACTTCTTTGTTATTTTATGTATATGACTATTTTGCCTACATGTATGTATTCTTTGTCTTTTTTATTTATTTTTTTACACTCCAGATTTTATTCCACTCCCCAAGTCCACCCTCAAACTATTCCACAACCCATACTTCCTCCCCACTCCCCTGTCTCCATGAGGATGTTCCCATCACCCACCCCCACCCAACCAGACCTCTAAACTCCCTGGGGCTTCCAGTCTCTTGAGTGTTAGGTGCATCTTCTCTAACTGAACACAGACCCGGCAGTCCTCTGCTGTATATGTGTTGGTATAGTCTAACCACATTTATCCCTGATACCAACAGAAATCAGAAGAGGGCATTGGATTCCCTGAGACCATTTCAGAGCTAGAGGCGGTTATGACCTACCACAAGAGTCATGAGTATTGAACCCATGGCTTCTGGAAGTACAGTAAGAATTATAAACTTCTGAGCTGACCCTCTAGTCCCAAACTTTTGGTTTCTCATAGATGTGAGCATTTTATCTGAGTCCCAGAATGTTTTCTAGTATGATAAGTATGTGACGAATATTGTTTTCCATGGAGTTTGTAGATGTCTCCTGTTTTATTTCTGTGAGCCCACATAGGTGTCCCATGGTTCTGAATGATGACAGCATTTTCTTCAGCTTCCCTCTGTAACATTTACTCTGTCAGTATAGTCATTTCACTATTCACAGCAAGTTCTATCACTGTGTGTCTTTAATTGTATTTTGCTAAATTAAAGAGGCATTATAAAGTTGTTACCCTTTGCTTTTTCACTTTAATTTCATTTTTCTTTAATCCTTGGAACATACTATATTATCAATTAGCATAATAAAAGAGCCAGTGTGGAATTTAGTAACTATATTGAATATTCTATAAAGTAGACTAATTTGCACAATGCCTGTGTGCACAAGAAGCAGTAAAATACCCTCATTCTCTTTCTGTACCTTACAAAGTATCCCACATGTGCCTTAAACTGATAGTATATTGGACCATTACAGAGGAAAACACTGTCAACGGGTGAATGATAATGCCAACCACTTTAGCACTACACTTTATCCAAAGACTTTAATGTACTCTGTGCATGACAATTAATCATGTCTTGCCACATGACTCCAAGCAAGGTATTATTATACGCTATTATAATTTAGGCAAACCATTGTTACAGTTAAAGAAGATGAGAGATTCAGTGGCTGTCAAAGATCACCTATTAGTTCAATGCCAGAGCAATACCACTGAGATTTCTGACTGCTGCTGTTAACATTAAGTCAGCTTCTGTACGTATTACCAGTGAGCATTGCACTGTTCTCCTGAAATGGCATTTTATATGCTACTCAAGGAAGAAATTTAAGTGCATGTGAATGTAATGGTTTCAGATTTTATCTAAATTTGTAGTAAGAATATATATTCTTCTAAGTTATTTGGAAATGCCACACATATAAATTAGCATTGTTTTTTATTTATTGGATATTTTATTTATTTATATTTCAAATGTTATTCCTTTTCCTGGTTTCCTCTCAGGAAACCCCCTATCCCATCCTCCCCCCCCATCCCCCCCACCCTCCCACTCCCATCTCACCACCCTGGCATTCCCCAATGTTACAATATCCTTAAAATGGTGTTGAGCTCCCCTTGTGTTCCTAGTCACTGTGAATATGAGAACAATGGCAGACAGAGAGTGGTTCTTGCTTAGTACAGCAGGGTTGTTACTAAAAGGAGATTCTAGAATGAAAACTTCTGGCAAGCACTCAGGGTTTCTGGACTGTCAGAATCTTTGCAGGGAAGAACACTCGATTCTCTTATAATCTTTCACCATAGTTTGCAGCAACAGCAGTGGTTGAGACGCTCTTGCTTTCTTTTCTTCGTAGATCTACAAGAAACAGAACAAGGAGTTTTATTCAGTTTCCTTCTGATTCTATCTCTTCATCCAGTGCTGTCTATCTGCCCCAATGTCCACTTAACGAGAATCATTGAGAATGATTTGTACAATTGATTGGTGACATCTCGAGCGGAATTGATGCTTCACTGTGCAGGCAGCCCTTCCTAGAGGAGACAGAATTGTCAAACAAGATGCAGAAAGTGTCTTATCTGGCTGAAACTGGGTATTACAATGGCTGGAATTCAGTTTCTGACAATCCTTCTTATCCTCCCGGCTTCTGGACACTACACAGCACCAATCTCCCCTGAATCCCACAGTCCTTTGGATTTGTATTCATGGCCGCAGCACAACAAAACTACCGCAGATAATTGAGGTAATTGGCAAACCACAGGGGCACTTAGACGGCTCACCTGCCTATTTTGGTTGGCTCATCATCACTCTAATTGGCAGTGGGTAGTTACTGGTCCATTTGCTGTGTATTATGACAAAAGATGCTAATGGGCCCCGGCAGTGGGTGTGTTGTGCCTTTGCCCTGCTCCTGGCATGCAGAAAGCAATCCCACTGTTTTTGCATAACAAGTAGGGTGGCTGGACATTTTTCCAACATCAAAAGGAGCTTTTCCTTTTGAAAAAAATGACAACTTGTCCTGGCAAAGGCCTAATCTCGGAATTGACACGTATCCTCTCTCACAGTCATCACACTGAACGTTGTCCCTAAAAACAAGAGTCCATCAGTCAAGGCGGTTTCCATCATTTTCACCGCATTTTTATTATCAGAACTCCTCTGAAGCTTGAAATTGAAATCTGTTTCTTTCTTGACATTTTTCTCTATATTGGGCATGTAATTATGGGCCCAAACTAAGTTCAAGAGGAATGGATCAACAAAGCCCACAGCTAAGCACACCAAACTTTGATCGTGGAGGAAAATACAAATTCCAAAGTAGGTTTAGACAGCTGTGCTGTGAATGCCACAGTGACCAAATGTGGATGAGAAGAAACACCCTATGGCTGAGTATTTTAATATATGAATGTAGGGGAATATAAGCAGAAATTCAACTATTCTAGCATGGGCTGAGAGTCCTTAGCAAGCTGAAGAAAATTCATCTTAAAAACAATGAAATATGTGTTTGTTTGGTTAATAATAATTGATATTCTCTCTCCTCTTGACTGGGAGATATGAATTATTAGTATTACTTCAATAAGTTTAAGAGAATATTTATTGTTTTAGTTACAATGGCAATGCTATATATTTAAAAACAAAACAAAACAACAACAACAAAAAACCTGTGTTCAGGAGTTATATTGTGCAGCTATATGAAGTTTGGCAAATCTGAAGGAATAGCTTTGAGCAGTATGGTTAAAAAAAATCACTGATACAAGGTCTATGAAGAAAATCCTCTCTCACTTTAGTGCCATAGTTACATCAAAAGGATAAACACTAATAAAATCAGGCAAATAAAATGGTGCGATAATATCATTTACATTGTGAAGCATGTACTTGTAGGTATGTGAATATTAATTCAGTAAAAATAAAATGAGTTAAATCCAAAACTAAAGAAAAGTTCATCAGAATTATGCTAAACTATCTTTTATTTCCAACTGTTTGTCAATTTGAATTAAAGGTATTTAACCTGACTTGGTTTGCTAAGTTTCTAAATAATGGCTCACATCTTAAAAATATGGAACTCACTTAAAGCAGAGAATGCACCATCAGTCAAGCTTTCACATCAGATTTTATATATATATATATATATATATATATATATATATATATATATATATGCACCTACATACATACCAACGCACACATAATTTTTCTTCAGTGTTGGGGGCTGTAATTACTAATGGAGAGCACAGTCTAACATCAATGGAGTGAGGATGGGTAGAGATACTACTGTAACCTTTTTTTTTTCTTTTCTGTCTCAAGAGCAGATGATTGTTGTTTTAAATAGAGACAAAGCTTTAGGAAGATTAACACTAATAGGAATCTGTCCCATGAATCATTGTGGGAAAACACTAGTTATTCCATATTGCAAGGTGTGTTTGCTATGTAGTTTTCATGTAGTCTATGTGAATATCAATATTATTAAGAATCTGCTCATAGTTACTCCATCTCCCTTACCTGCAGAACCCCTGCCAGCCAATTACTTTCTCTTCATATCACAAAGGGTAGCTCAATTTCAGGAGTTAAAATTTCTATCACATTCATAGATTTACTTATTTTGTTTGTACATACTTGTGAGCATTTGAGGCATGATGCCTGTGTATGAAGGCCAGAGGAAAATTTGCAAGAACTGGTTAGTTGTGGGTTCAGTTAATTGTGGGCACCCAACTCAAATTGTCAGGTGTAGTGATCGGCACAATTCATGTTGAACCATTCCATGTTTACAATTCATCACTGTGTATTGGTCACAACCTACATTTCTCAGTCCTAGAATGTTTCCTTGCTAATTAAAGTTGAAGTATATCATTGTCCAGACAGCCTTCTCGGCTTGCTGCAAAATGGAGGATCCCTTTTACTAGTAGAGGTTCCTCATCTCTGACCTCAATCCCCATACCAGCCAAATGTCAACAAACCTTGGTCAAGATTACAGGTTCAGCTTTCTTTCTCCCAATAAGAACCTGTTTGGGTAACACCTGGGATTCCTGAAATGCTTCCCGATGCTAATGAAGCCCCTCAGTAACTTAAGCTCTTAGCCAATGACCTTTGTCCATCCTGAACATTCTTACACCCTTAACTCAAAATTATGTAAACCTTGAATCACTCCAAGTAAAGTTGATCTGTCTCCTGGTCCTGATGTCCTAATTACCATAGGTACTCACAGGGCTTCTGAACCTTCCCCCGTCTGTCATCTCTTCTCCATTTGCCCTCATGGACCAATATTGACCAACAATCTCTAGGGGCAGGAAGGATCACACTTGAACTATTTCATTTGGAAACAAATGATACTTGATATGGGGATGAGTGTATACTCTGTGTGTTCCTGCTTAATTCTGCCAATATGATCCCTCTGGTAAGGAACTGTACTCAAATCAGGTCAAGAAATGCTTAGTGCTAATCTTCACAGTCATATAGAAGCAAATTTGTGTGCTCTATGGACTCAACATTGACAAGGGATTGTAAATGTTACTACATTGATTTCCTTAGCTGAGTCTGGCTTCAATTGGTGCATAGGAGCAAACTTTATTTCTCTTTTAGACTTCTGAGTAGAAAAAGATAATTTGGCATAGCAGAAAGAGAAAGCTCAAAGTTACCTAAGTGTAAATGTTCTCTGAGAACTTAGGAGAGCATTGGGATCAGTTTCTGAGTAGTTTTTGGTAGTGTCACTCATATTTGCTCAGATAATCATCATCAGATATATACTTAGTAGGTCTGCCCTGAGAATAGCCTCCAGCTGAGTGCCATTCAACATGTCTACTTCTATGTCTCTGCTGGTACTTGGGACAAAGCTACAGACTTCCATCTGTGTACTTAATGTCTGAGCCAGCTCTCCTGTCCCTTCATTTAATTCTTAAGCCTACCTTAAAAGACTTTAGAGATAAAAGAGAAGCACAATTTTCATTTCCTGATGAAAGAATAAGATTTTTTATAGCGAAAGATCAGCAACTGGCCTTCTGTAGTGTGGGTATCAGAAATGTATGTTCTCTACTCATGGTATGAGACTCTTGGACATATTGCATATTCAGATATGATTAGTGTTTTACATTTTAAGTGACTAAGTAGATTACAATTTGCCTTTCAGTGTAATAGATGTAAGCTATTTTAAAATTCAGCTGCAATTGTCATAGTCACTTGGAATTTAGACTATTTTTGATGATAAATTTTTTCTCAGCAGGATATTTTATCAGTACCACCCATTCACAACAAAAAGAAGCTGCATTTTTGAGGTTTGTTATTGTTTGTACCCTTCTCTGTATTCTCCTGGTGTCTTTTGTACACAGGGGTTGAAGCTCTTTTACTTTTGTTGTCTTCCCATGCCTCTATCCAGAATGATTTCCTTTTTCTTAGACTCCTAAATATTTCCCACCTTGGGATACAGAACATCTGTATTTTGGATGAGTATCCCATACATGCTCCATATATACAGTTGAAGTGGACATTTCTGGTTTCCTTGGAGAGTCGGTTGTGTCATGTGATGTTTTTCTGGAAGCTGTCTTATGAGAGGATGATGTTTTGCTGAAGGAGACACGTGAGAGGAGAGGATGATTTGCTAAGAACAGACATGTGGTGGTTTTCTGGAAGCTATCTTGTGAACAGTCATGTGATATTTTGTTGGCGCAGACTCTTGAGAGGGTTCATGATGTTTAGAAAGAATATAAGTATAACCGCACAGAGAGTGAGAGCACATTCTTGCATTGGTTCACCTTGCAATGCTTTGCTGGTTTTCACTGATTTTCACTTGCTGTGACTTCATAAAGAGAAACGCAGCTCATGGTATTCAGGTTGCTTCTTGCCACTTCTGCTGACTCTTGTCAATTCAGTGGAGCTTTGCAGTTTCTTCTGGATAGAACCATTGTTACTGATTCATGTTTGGTGTTTGCCAATTGGACTGGACTGCAGTGACTGATTAGTATTTGGTGTTTTGGACTAAACTGCTGATATCATGGCAATGAAGATTGCAATCACCTCCAAGAACTACTTCTAAACAGGTCCACAACCCTCATTTCCTTAACCTTTCTTTTCCCCTACCTCTGGTAAATGGGCTAGAAGGGAGGTTGAAGTGCTTAAAAACCTTTACTAAAGTAGGTTTTGAAAAATCTAAACCTACATACAATGTATCCTAGGATGGTAGCATTGGAATGCTGTGGACTTTTATGAAATGAGACCTAATAGGATGACCTTATTGTCCTAAGGGAGCATTGTTTAAGGGCATCAGATTTCCTCTTCTTTTAATCCATCCTTCCTCACCTCTCTTTCCATCTCCTGTTCCTGGTTTTTTACTTAAATACTTGTCCTGACTTTTATCTAGACCTGTCACTTTGTTAGAGACCAAGTCTATAATATTGCCACATTATGGAATTGAACCTTCACAACTAACAGCTAACGAATGGACCATCCACTCCTGAGTAGCTGGTGTTGGTATTTCATTTTACAATGACATGAACCTGTCTGAGCTGCCTGGTATAAGTATGTACCACATATAATTGTCGTGTTCTTTGTATCATGGGGATTAGGTGACATGTGTGCCTGGTAAATACTAGAACTCAAATATTACTACTTAATTCAAAGAAAATTAGTGTTTAATATACCCATCTTGTACTTTGAAATTTTAAAATTGCTTTATGAAATTTAAAATAGTTCTGTTATAACATTATCAGCATATGAAGCCAGTTTTTTAATTAACTTGATTTAATCATTTCAAATCTAGAACATACAGCAAAACATCACATTCACCCCAGAAATATAATTTATCATTTGTCACTTAAAATAAATTTGGAGGGTAAAAAATTGAGATTCTTTAGTAACCTTGTTTCCTTATTAAAAATTATAGATTTGCATGACTTTAATAAACACTTTATTTTAAAATGATCTCTAAGAATTCCAGTGCTTTTTAAAGTGTTATAAGTGAATCAGATCACATTTCTAATCTGTAGGAAAAATATATAAAGAAGATGTTATTATAAGATAGTTGGCTTCCCAAATAAAGTATGGATCTATTTATAATGGCATCTACATATAATACATTTCACTTATTCCAAGTTTGTTGTGGTGCCAGAACATTTTCCTAACATAGACAAAGTCCAGGGTGTGTGTGTGTGTGTGTGTGTGTGTGTGTGTGTGTGTGTGTGTGTGTTTGCTTCTTGATTAGAGAGTAAGTAGAATTTAGAAGAAATTGGTTTTCCTTTATTCCTATTGTCATATATACCATAACCTATAGCACAATTTGGAAGCTGGCATCAAATACATTCCTAGTCAAAAGTGTATTACTTTCTACTTGGCACATGCCCAGAAACGCATGGGTACACACACACACACACACACACGCACACACACACACACACACACACACACACACACACACACACCTAAGGGACAGAAGAATTGCAGTTGAAAGAGTAGGGGAAAAGCAGTGGTTAAAACAGTGGATGAGCGAAATCACAGTTCACCAGTATTCAGCATATTCTAGTTATATTACAATATCTTAAAATGTGATTCATTAAATTATTTTAGCAAAAATAACTAGTATTCAGATCTAGGAGGAACACTTTATGGTGCTGTTGCATTTACAGTGTTTTTTGAAGTCACAACCTAGAAAATGTCTGTGTCCTGCAAAACAGGAAGATGAAGAAAAGACACACTCGAATACCTTAGTCTGCCACATAACGATGTACAGCATGACTTTGCTCTACTGTTGCGTTAAGGCACTGTGTCTCCAAGAGACTCCAGGGAGCCCTTGAAAAGTATCCTGAATGAGAAAACACCAAAGGAGGCAGCACACAGCTTGGAATCAGATTGCAGAAGCCAAAGGGAAGGACCCGTTAGAGGGGGAGAAGTAAACGACTGCGCCATGTGCAAACGTAAGTGTTACAATATCAATAAAAGTTAGTGCTTTAGAACAAAAAGTTCTTATTAAAAGGAAAGTGATTTAGAGAGTGCATAAAATAAGCTTAGTTTGCTAGAGATACCATAACAAAGTATGACAGGCAGGGCAGCAAGAAAACTAGAAATTTATTTTTTCCCAGTTATAAAGTCAAGATGTTCAAGATCACAGCCTGATTGCCCAAAGTCTGTCTTCCTGCAGGCAGCTGTCTTCTTGTAGTCTCTTTCTCCATGCAAAGACATTTCTGATGTCTCTCCCACTTGTTATGTGACCAGTCATACTGAATTAGGATTCTACCCTAACGCCCCAATTAATTCAACTTTTATTATCACTCTAAATTCCTGATTCAAATGTGGTCACAATGGAGATTGGAATTCAACCTATGAATTTTGGAGACAGAATATAATATGTAATTTTCCAGTTTATTTTTGTATCTGCAATTTAAAATAAGCCAGGAATTACCCAGCACTCAGGAGGTTATGGCAGGTCAATTGCTACAAATTCTAGGCCAATCTGGGCAGCAAAGAGAATTCCAGAATATGTCAAAACAAAACCAACCAAACCAAACATAACAAGATAAAAATGAATCAAACATTGGATTCAGTAAAAACTATTTCTAGGTTGTCAAGTGATTAGCCTAGCTACATATCCTGTACCACACATGTTTATGATACATATATATACATATATATATACATGTACATATACATGTATATATATATGTGTGTGTGTGTAAAAATTCAGTAAAAACTATTTCTAGGTTGTCAAGTGATTAACCTAGCTACATATCCTGTACCATACATGTTTATGATACACACACACACACATATATATATATATATGTGTGTGTGTGTGTGTGTGTGTGTCTGTGTGTGTGTGTGTGTGTGTGTATGTGTGCGTGTTTGCTGTCTAACATGAATTATGTATGTGTACATACTGGTGGGAATTATGAACTTAAAATCCGTAAGATCTAGCATTGTATTCTTAGAAATAATAACTTGTAAGGAATTGTGTTACTGTTGGTATTCTTTTCTTAATCTTAGAAAACATTGTTTATAATCTGCACATATTTGTTAATTGCTGATTAAAGACACAGCAAGGGGTGGACTCGTTTACTTATCTCACTTTAATGTGATTCTTACTGTTATGGAATTAATCTTGGTTTTTAAATACTTTACTATTTTGTCCAAGCTGTACATGTTTTAAAGTATGGAGTTTTCTTACAATAAGCTTTAATATTAGGTCTTATTAAAATATAATTTAATGTCAGAAGATAAAGATAATGCTTGTCATATTTTTTATATAATGTCATTTCTTTAACTGCTTTAATCAAAGGCAGAATAGTATATGCTGCGATGAGAAGAATAGGATGGACTCTTGGGTTCTTCTTTCCATGGGCTCTTGGAGGCTTAATTTTGCTTCTTAAGTAACATAACAGTAACACTTCTTTTCCTGTCCTTCATGGGTTCCTTTGAACCTAGTGGAGAACAATTCAGATTGGGGCAAAACAGAGACCTCCCAGTTGATTATGAGTGCCTCTGCTCTTTTAACCCTTGACAGCTGTGGCAGAAAATGATATTAACAAGTAAGAGAGAAGACAGAGATTAAATGATAGGGATTAAGAAAGTCGGGACTAAAATAATAAAGAGGTCGATGTCCCCCTACTTAGGCATGCTTAGCTTTCTAAAGTAGTATTTCTAGGTATTTACCCTTGCAGTACTTATTTCCCAGATAGAGTCAGGCAGAGCCTGGAAAGTGCACAGAGTCTGGCTTCATTCTAAGAGACAATACTAACTTGTCAGAGAAGTTCATTTATACATTTAAATCAATGTAGCATGTCGTTTCTTTAACTCCTGTGTTCAGAAACTGACTGCCAGAATGTTCAGCAATGTAGGAGTTAAGCATGCATGTTATGATTAAGCTAATTCAGATTTGTATTCCAAATGACTCCATGATGTTGAGCAAAGTACATCCTCCTTTCATCGAAGTGATGGCAACTCTCCTCACAGATATCATTTCATCTATTCAGAGGAAGATAAACTTTAATACCATTGAGGAAATCTGACAATGGTTAACATTTAAAAAGTATGTTTTAGGAAATTCTTCTTTTTAAAATTTCTTTCTAAAATGACTACATTTATGTGTTTATTGTTTAGCCTGTTTGTGTCAAATGTGTGCATGTGGCAGTCATCGGAGCCTGTTCTACCATGTTGGGTCCCAGAGACTGAATTTATGGTGACAATTTAGCCGCAAGTGCCTTTATGCACTGAACATTTTCTTCTGGCCCATGAGGCAGTTTTCAAATTGATATTTTAAATAAATCAAATATCAATGAAAATATTTAGATTAATATTATAATATATATTAGAAAACCTTTTATTAACTGTTTTCTAATATTGCAGTCCCAATCATTACAGAAATCATTGATATTAACTTGTGTCTGCTAGCGATGATATTGGAGATAAACTCTATGAAGCTCTCAGGTACCAGTCCATGAGAATAGTACAATGGGTCCGTAATATTTAGTTCTGTTCACAATGATTAGTGGAAAATAACCTTGGAAATAGCAATAGGATGTTTATTTGGAGCAAAGGACATGGGTGCTTACAGCTTATTATAAAATTCCCATATTGCTCACCTATAATGCAATTGATAGCTAGGTCCATTTGCTATTATTTTTATTTCTCTTCAGTCTGCAGATCAGGAAGATTACATTAGAAGTGCTAATGTTCTAACCATGGCTTCTGCTAAGCAAAGTAATTGGTCCTCTGTAGCGACTTGTGTCTCCTGTCTTTTATTGCTTACATGTAGTGGTGGATGTTAATGTGGAAGAAAATTAAATTCTAGACTATTTACAACTTTTTCAGGAGTTGCTATGTCCTTTGAAGAAATTACTCTCATTTACCTCTCAAGAATTCACAGATTTTAGTGATGCAGAAAATTCTGTTTATTTCCATAATACAATGTGACTTTTAAGTTCCTTCACTCTCTCTTGCTATATTCCAAGAACGATCTGTGTTCTAATTTCTAAGTTATCTCAGTAATTTCAGGAAAAATTTCCCCTCCTCTTCTTCCTCCTGTTCCTCCTACTGTTGCTCTTTCTTTTCCTCTTCTTCTCTCCCCAAGATGGTATATTTTAAGTATTTGATGTTGTCCTATGGCATAGAAATGTTGAGAAGGACTGAGAAGCAAGAGCTTCAGAATGTGGTCCTTACCGGTCCGCCTCCGTCTTTTGTTCTAGCTGCCAGGTGACCATATCCCCGTCTGTTCATGTATTGTGATCATGCTTTATTCTTTCCTGGCATTTCTCAATCCCACAAAATACCATGAAGTCCGTTGATACCCACTCTGCCACTGTCTACTAGTGTTTTCTACTAGAGGGAAAGAAAACTTTGCTGCCATGAGTGTTTCTCTGTAGCAATATCGTAGGATACAGCACTGTGAGACTCTCTCTGCACCCTAGCTGTCAGGTGATGCCCTGATTACCACTCACAGGTCCTGACTAAGGAGATGAAGCTCTTCTGAGCCAGGGTATCCTTCACTTATTTAGTATTCCAGATGAGAAGCACAAATGGGAACCAATCTCTCTGTGTTAATTCTCCAGTTACCCCTGCTCTCCCTGCATCTCATTAGACAAGGATCACCCTTGGGCAAGACAGTGGAGTTATTCATATATCTTGCTTCTTTTATAATATTCACTTCACTTTCAGGCCATGTACATTTAAACAAAACAAATCTCCAGTTAAAAAAACAAACCAAGTAAAAGAAGAAAAATGAGAGAAAATTCTCTCTCACATAATAAGACATGTTTCCATGCCTATGAATTTAGCTTCTGGATTATCTTGATTGACATCCTTCCTGGTTTTCTTCTCTGAACAGTGTCTGTGCCACATTCTTTCTCTGAGATTATGAACAGGAAAACCATTATTTGCTACCATGAGACATGAAATATTGCTTCAAGGGACACCTTGAACTGTCAAGAGAACAGAACTACTGGATTTGAGACATTGAGACATCACCATCCAACACTTAATAAATGCATTTCCAGCACTAATGCCAAACCTCAATATATAATATATACATATACATATACATACACACACACACACACACATACACACACATATTTATATTGCAGTGTGAACTTTTGTCATCATGTAAGTCTGTGTGATATTGACCTATAGTAGCTACTTAGATATTTATAATATCTAAAAACTATTATTATTACTATTATTATTATTAGTAGTAGTAGTATTGTTACATGTGTGCATATATGTATACAACTTCTCACATGGGCCATAGCACATATGAGGAGGTAGAAGACATCTTTTGGGAGTCAGTTTCTTCTTCTACCTTTCTATGGATTTCAGAGACTGAACTTGAGTTTACCAGGCTTTTGAAACAAGCACCTGTTACATGCTATGCCATCTCACCAGCCTTAAATGAACTTATGTATTAAGTGAATTTACTCAGTTCTGATTTCTAGGTCTTTAAAGTCTGTTTCTTCATGAACAGATTGGTGGAAGCAATCCTAACTCAAACATATAAAATGATTCAAATATTAGGTGTTTAGTATGCTTACTAACAGTTCATTTGATGATCAAATTGACTTCATATTTGGAAATAATGTTTAAAATGTATAACTTACTGATTTTTAACTCTGTACAGTTATTTGAAATATTTTAGGTAGAATAATTGTACATATATCCACTTAGTCAGTAGAAATCTAATATGATGACAGCAAACTTTAAATGTTTCATCTTTTTATTTTGTGTGTGTAGGTGTGTGTGTGTGTGTATGTGTGTGTGTGTGACTGAATACATATATGTATAGGATGTTCATATAGGAATCCATGGAAGTCAGAAAAGAGCACTGGATCTACTGGGTCTGAAGTTCTTGGAGTTACAAGGACCTGTCATGTATTTGGTGGGAAGCCAATCCAGGTTCTCTGCAAGAGAGCACCAAGTTCAACTACTGAACTATCTCTCCAGGTCTGATAGTAGATTTTAAATTAAATGTCTCATACCTTGTTATCTCATAGCCTGATTTAAAAATGTTTTAAAATAGTTAAATGTTTTACAAAAACACTGAATCAAATGTGTTTAAATGTTTTCTCACATGTCTTCATATAATAAACAAACAGAATTAACCCTATTTGTCTACTAGAAATGTGTGAAACAAAAAGTGGTCTTTATAGACTAGACCAAACTGTCTTTTCTTTCATTTGATCCTAAACTGCATCAGGAGAAATAGCTTTTGTATGCTTTGATTTTTTTTCAGAGTATTGGAGAGAAGCTACTATATTACAAATTGCCACTATTGTTCAAAGCCATCAGACCAACCATATAGAAACCTTGATAAGAGCACTTGAAAGATTCTTTTATAGTGATAACTCTGCTGGAGGAGGATGTAGTTCTTGGAAGAGAATATGAGGTGTTGGAATGGAGTGTTATGGACTATTTGAAGCCCTGTGAGAGTCATAGTGTGGAACTTAACTCTTAAATTACTTTCAGAACTAATCTTAGTACATCATGTATTGATTGACTTGGAAAAGAATGCCAACAGATCATTGATTATACTCAAAAAACTACTAGATAACAAAATATATTTTAAAAGCGACATACTAGACATTTAATATTGTAGAACAATAATAGCAGTTTTATATATTTACCATTTTAAAGCAGATATTTACAGACTGAGAAATAAACAGTAAGTAAATAGTAAAAACTTAAACATGGCCTAACAATATTTACTTTGACATAGCATATAGGAAATACTTAAATTATAGTTTAAAAACAAATATATAATGTTGGTAATATGAAAAAAGTAGACAAATGCAATTATTTTGATAGTTTTATATCTTAATTTTATCAGCTTTGAAAGGTCTAGCTGAAAAGATGAGATAATATTTTATGACTATTCTCCAATTTTATGTATGTGTATATGTGCTGACATAGTCACTCACAGTGTTAAGTTTATAATTAATAGAGAGTATATTGAGATGATTCTGAATTACCTATCCCATAAGTCACAGAGCAGGCTTAATTAAGATTGAACCAATGTCTTATGTACTGTGTGTTGTGTCACCATATCACAGTTATGTTAATGATACCTACCAACATGTATACTATAACACTCATTTATTATGAGAAAATAAAACCTTTTAACAGTTTGAAAAAAGGAAAACCATTAAAAAGTCAATAAAATACTAATGTTTGATAATATATCCTTTGTTGAAAAATTTCAGGAATTACTAAAATAGTATCAAGAGATAAACATACAGTTTTCATTATGTACCCTAAATGACTCCTCGAGCAGAAATTTCACCACAAATCTTTAGAAAAAAGCAAGCAAGCAAATCTAAGGAAACAGGATTAAGAAAGAGCAGAACTTGGGACAAGACAGAATTAAAAATAACTCTTTGTATTACTGTTTAGAAATGAATTTAAAATTATGTGTGTATTAACAGTTCTAAACTGACAACATGGATCAGGTTTTATAAGGGAAAATTAAAGTTGGATTTACTAATAAACCTTTAAAAATTCAAATGATGAGGAGGCATAATTAACACTAAAGCCTATTTGAAAAGAATTAATACTTCTAATAGTATAGAAGTGTCCTAAAATTTACACTTCCCTGAAATGAATCCAAATAAAGTCACAATATAATGGAGGAGTAAACAATGCCTCAACTAGACATCTTATGTTACCAAGTAAAATCCCCAGTGTCTGGAAGAGGTTACATATTGTTGTTTTCTTAGCCATAGACTCCATCCCCGGAAACATCACAGACTATTAAAAAGGCTATTGCTTACACTCCACAACCTGATGGTAAGGTTCTGTTGCTGAAGGCACCATTTACTTATGTCATTGAACATAAAGAAACCAAGCTAGTGCCTAATTAGGGGCTTCTTCCACACTGACTAGCATTCATGGTGCTGGTAGATACCTTGTACATTACCAGAGGATAAACATAATCATCAATATCACCTATGATTAAACCCTGTGACCTATAACAGTGACTTGCCTACAAGATACACTGGTAAAATAACGGCACAAATACTATGGGAGTAGCCAGCCATCTTTTGACTAATTTAAGACCTACTCCATGGACTGGTATGTGTACTTTCTTATAATTTGCACTGATAAAGTGGTTACAAATTTGAGACTAAATAGATCATGAGCCCTAGAAGAAAACTTATTACTATTACTCTGTTAAATGATTTTAACAATAGAACAAATCCTACTAACAAACCACTATTGCTTCTCATTGCAGTAGATGGTAATTAACACAGAGACTCACAACTGAATAATGTGTCTAGAAAGGAAAACTTTGAAGCACTCTTCTCTAAATAGTATTTCTTTTTATCAAAGTGCCAACTTCGTGACTCAAGAATCTATACAGAATAGGAGGAGATCCATCCCATATGCAGCCACCAAACCCAGATACTATTGCTGATGCCAAGAAGTGCTTGCTGATAGGATCCTGGTATAGCTGTCCTCTGAAAGGCTTTGCCAGAGCCTTATCAATACAGATGTGGATGCTTGATGCCAACCAACGGACTGAACATGGGGTCCCCAATGGAGAAGTTAATGGAAGGACTGAAGGAGCTGAACCCCACAGGAAGAACAACATTATCAACCAACCAGAACCCCCCAGAGCTCCCAGGGACTAAACCACCAACCAGAGAGTACACATGGAGGCACTCAAGGCTCCAGATGCATATGTAGCAGAGGATTGTCTTATCTGGCATCAATGGGAAGAAAGGCCCTTGGTCCTGTGAAGCCTGGACACCCCAGCATTGAGTAATGCTAGAGCGGTGAGGTGTAAGTGGGTGGGTGAGCACCTCATAGAAACAGGGGGGAGGGGGCTGAGGATAGGGGGTTTGTGGATGGGAAACCAGGAAGTGAAATAACATTTGAAATGCAAATAAATAAAATAACCAATAATAATAATAATAAAGATGGTAAGAGTCAGACGTGATAGATAACTCAAGGAAACCATACTTTCCAGAACATTGATAGGCCTATGGACTCACAATGGCAGTTGTAGCACACTCAATACCCTCAAAGGTTCCAAGCATACAAAATACCCACAATGAGAAACAGAAGTGGGCACAAAGTATTACCCCTAAATAAGTTTGTAAGTAGTACTTTCTAAGAAGGGGAAAACCAGGTTTACGAGGTTTCTCCACACTCCAAAGCAGAATTTATACTCAGGAGCATTTAGGCAACATAAAGAAACTCTTTGTTTTTTCTGTTTGTTTTTTATTTTAATGTGTATGTTTGTGTTTGTTTTGTTTTTAACATGTGTGTTTGGGTATGTGTGCATTGCACACTCTGTTTCATTTGTTTTGATATATTTTTGTCTTATTGGTTTGCTATTTTTCTTTTGAGAGAGAGAGAGAGAGATGGAAATAGAGACTGCAAATGGTTAGGTAGGGAGGTGGGGAGTGTCTGATAGGAGCTGGAAGAGGTGAAAGAACATGGTCAAAGGAGTTTGCAGCCCCATGGAGGGAGTAACAGTGTCAACTGGCCTGACCCCCTGGTTCTCCTGGAGGCTGGACCACCAACCAAAGAATACACATGGAGGGACCCAGGGTGCTGGCCACATATGTGGCAGAGGAGGGTCTTGTTAGCCATCAGGGGGAGGAGAGGCCCTTGGGCCTGAGGGTGTTAGATGTCCCAGTATAGAGGAATGCCCAGGAAAGAAAACAGGAGTAGGTGGGTGAGTGGGTGGGGGAATACCCATGAGAGGCAGGGGGAGGGGAGAGGGAATAGGAGGTTTCCAAAGGGGAGATCTTTGAAATGGAAATAAAGTATCAAAAATTTAAAAAAAATAAAAAAATATATTGTATGAAAATTTTGAATAAAAAGAAACACTCAAATGAGTTACTGAACAGCAAAACCAGAAATAAATATCACAAGTGTCTTATCTAGACACTTTGCAATTTATACAGATCTAATGCAATTTTGTAAGTGCATTTTATAATGCTGAAAAGAAACAGATAAAAGTTACTCTGCAGTTCTTTTTTTAAAAAAATGATTAAATTTAGAAAGGATAAAGCTGAGCTCTTTTTAAAAAAATTGTTTTAACACTAATATAACCAAAGCCATTTTAAAGAACGATAATTTATGCAAAATTATAATCATATTAAGTTTAAGTATATGTCTAAATTTTGAGGTTAAATATTAGCTATGTGAATTTAAATTTATAAATGAAACCATGTATTGTCAAGATTCATCGTCTACAAATATTAGAATGGTTAAGCATTTTCTATATTACTATAATTTATTGCATTAATGACCTTAATAAGACAATTATTTGATTATTTCAATAGATGATTCAAAAGCACTTAAAACATTTAACATTTCTTTATAAGAATTATTTTAGAATGAAATAAGAGAAAATATTCCAAAGCTAAAGATTTTATTAACAAAAAGCTTAGAATCACAATTAGCAGAAAACTTGACTTCATATTGCCCTGTGTTATACCAAAAGTACCATAAAATATGGAAACTATTTGTCATGGCCTCTACTGTACATCTTGCTGGTTGTGCCCAGCTTGCAAGACTTTGATGGCTTTTTATTTGAACTGTGTCTCAGAATTGTTTCTGCAGCTGAAAATTCTGCAAGATGAAATAGCACTTTGCAGAAATCCATTGCATAGTCTCCCTGCAGAGTGCAGCCTTCTTTAGTTACTGTTATAAAAAAGCCAGATACAGTAAGCATAGGGTTCTCCTGCCAACCATCCACACTGCATGTGTTATCTGCATATATCCCTTATACCACAATATGGAATTTAAGGCTTAAAGAAAGAGTTTAATATAATAATACCAAGCCATTCTATTATTAGGAATAAAATATCCCTTTGTCTCTGATTGACAGTTTTCTGTCTTTTGTAAGCATTCAAAGCTGTGGGAAAAAAAAAACCCATTTTCTTGCTTAGTTGTTTTGGTGAACATTTTGGTTCTTCTTTATCATATGTCTGCATTGCTAAATTTAAGGAAGGTTAACATGTCTTTGCATTAAAATGTTGTAAGTGAAAGCAGTTATTGTTAAAAATATTTGGTGGGGGCGCAAAATGTAACATTACAAACAGTAAAAACTAGTTTCGGAATGCTAGAGGTATTGGCTAAATATTAGAGGGGAAACAAATAACAACCCTGAAAGTTGAAAGTGATACCACAAAGCAGGTATGATTTATGGATGAAAATCATCTATTTGGATGGTTCATCTAGATTAATAATTAGAACTAATGAGTGAACATAGCAAAATTATCATGTTCAAGGTAAAGTTATAAAAATAAAACTGATCATGTAAGACAAAGATATAATGGAAACCAATAGCAAATCAAGTACACTCATGAAAGTCTGAGGAATATGAAACATAAAACAATCTAATAAAGTAATGGAAGAAAACTTTACAACAAAAGAAATTTTTCTTTTAAGAAATAAGCTAGAAGTAGGTTTCTCGGTTATTGTTCTATTGCTGTGAAGAGGCATCATAACCATAGCAAGTCTATAAAGGAAAGCAGTAAGCTGGGGACTTGATTATAATTTTAGAAGTTTAGTCCATTGTCATTTTTTCAGGATGTATAGCAGAATCCATGGTGCTGAGCAATAGCTGAGAGGAACATCCTGATTCACAGACCAGGAAATTAAAAAAGTAAAAATCATTGGTCTGGGTGTGGACTTTTGAAAACTTCCAAGCCCCAGTAACATACTTCCTCCCAAAAGACCACAGCTCCTAATCCTTCTAATCCCAAAGTGTTCTACTTACTGGTGACTAAACACTAAATATATGAGCCTATGGAGGCCATTCTTAGTCAAACCACCACAGTAGTTGATGTGTTGTATTATACGTAATAAATCCCAAAAATTCCAACAGAAAACTTCTAGAAATAATCTAGAATGTCCACAAAACGGTAGGATAAAAAGTCAACTTACGAAAACAGTAGCTTTTCTAAACAACAACAGCAAACATGCTGAGAAAGATTTATATATATATAGTACACATAATTATAGTCATCTGATATTTGATAAAGATGCCAAAAATATACACTGGAGAAAAGACAGTATCTTCATCAAATAGGAAAATGAATTGTCCAAATGCAGAGGAATGAAATTAGACCCCTATCATAAGCAAGTATAAAAATAAACTTCAAGTAGTTCAAAGACTTAAACATAAAACCTGAAATGCTAAAACATCTGGAAGAAATCATAGGCAGGACCTATAAAATGCAGTTACAGGAATAGTCTTTCTTAATAAGAGTTTACTTGCTCGAAATCAAGGCAATAATTAACAAATAAGTGCTCCATACAGCAAACAGAATAATCAGGAGAGTAAAGAGAAAGACTATACAGTGGATGGGAATCTCTGCTATGTATATACTAGATAGAGATTGAAATCCAGGATATAAAAAGAACTCACAAAACAGATTCAACCATTGCATGATTTTAGGACTCTCTTTCTCCTATTGGGTTGCTTTATCAAGCCTTGGAAGAAGAAGGAAGGAGGAGGAGTTCAAGGAGCAGAAAGGGAGAGGAGGAGGAGAGGAAAGGAAGAGAAGGAGGAAGAAGAAGAGTGAAGGCAGTAAGAAAGGAAGGAAGGAAAAACTCATAATAAAAGCTGGTATAGAAACTGGTACAGCCACTCTCGAGAAAAGAATGGATAATTCTCAAAAGGTAAAAATAAATCTACTATCTAATCCAGCTGTACCACTCCTTGGCATGTTCCTAAAAGATTTGATACCCTACCTCACAAATATCTGCTCAGTAATATTTGTTTCCATTCTAACCAAAGTATCTAGGAAAGGTAAAATACATGATCTTCAATTAATTAATGTAAAATGAAAAATGTGGTACACATACACAAAGGAATATGATTCAGCTGTAAAAAATAAAATCCCGAGATCTGTGGATAAACTGGTAAAACTAGAAAAGACTATGCTGACAAGTTAACACTACCTGAGAAAGACAAAATTTGCTTGTTCTTCCTCATCAGAGATTCCTAGCTATGAATCTTCAGTTACGCATACATATCATAGAGTAACTGCAGACACCACAAAAGTCAAAAGGGCTCATGGTTTCGGAAGGGAACAAGGGGGCTTGAGAGAGGAATAGTAGGAGGTGACACTTGCCATGAATGGAAAAAAACTGATTGGGGGACATTTGCCCGAGAGCATGAAGGAAGGTCAATAAAAAGGGAGAAGAAAGAGGGGAAATAGCACACACACAAAAAAGATTGAAAACTTTGTAGAAAATATAATTTTATATTTATTTTAAATTACACACTCATATGTATGGATATATACATATATATGGTTTTGATTGAAGTCACACCCCTTGAGGTGACGGTGTTCCCCTGAAAACCGCAAACTTTCTTTGTTTGTTTGTTTTTTTTATTGACATTTTTTCTTTTTCTTTTTCTTTATTTTTTTGCCTTTCTTTTTTTTTTTATTGGATATTTTCTTTATCTACATTTCAAATGCTATCCCCTTTCCCGGTTTCCCAGCAGTATAGATAGTCTAAAACTAAATTATTAGTGAAGGAGTTTATTTATACCACTAGAAAAAAATTAATGGTTAAAATAAAAGCTTTTAAAAAACATTATCTCGAACATTTCTAACTCTTTAAAACCATGAATATTTACTAGCATGTAGATTTATTTAGGGCTGATGACACAGCTCAGTGTTTAAGCACACTGTTAATTCTAAAGGACCCAGGCTCGATTCCCACACCTACAAGGTGGCTCAGGACTGCAGTCTCAGGGAATCTAGTGCCTTCTTCCAGCTTCTGTGGGTACCAGCCACACATGTGGTACACTGATATACATGCAGGCAAAACAGGCATACACATAAAATAAATAAATAAAACCACAACAAAAAGAATAGGATGTAAAACACAGGTAGTTTGCCCTAAGAGATAAGATAAAAGTATTAAGTCCAAATAACGGTGGAGACAATGCTTTCTCCCAGCTGCATGCTGCAGCACTTGTCCTGGCTTCAGCATTGCAGCCTTCTGTCTTGTCTTTGCATCTGCTGCAAGAGTATATCACAGGTTCAATTCTGTCAGCTATCAGAGTCCAAGACTTAGTGTTGAAAAATGAGTATGTTTCTCCAAACAAGAAAGAAGTATCTTCTTCAAATAAAGTAGTTTATAATGTGTATGTAGACCGTGAATGTGGAGCTGTTACAAGGGAAGCGGCCTGGAAGAAGCACTGCTGTAGCCTCCCCTTCCAGCACTTTTGCCCTGGCTTCCCTGTCAGTAAGGAAAGAAGTCACGCATGAGCCAAATAATGAAAAAGCACTCCAGATCAAGTCTCTACTCAAAAAAAACGGAGCCTTTGGATAGAGATTAGGAGACTGACTGCTCCTCTCAGGTATAGGAAGACACTCCTGGGCTGTTAGGTCACAGTAGGGCAATATTGATTGTGCTGATTAAGCTTCATTGTTAGCTTGACTGGTCCTGGAACCTGTTAAAACACACTCCTTAGTGGCTCTGGGAAGGCCTAACCAGGAAGGATTAACTAAGGAAGAAGAGTTCCTCAGAGTGAACAGCACCTGACTGCAGTGAGGAGCCCAGTTATGAAGTCTGAGGAAAGGACAATATTGTTTTACATGCTAGCCCTTGTGCTCTTTGCTTAAGCACATCTACTTTGTTGCTGCTGCAGATGGAACTCTTCCCTGACATCAGAATGCAGCTTCTTGAGCCTTTCATTACAGACCAAAGACCTGCAGCCCTGAAAGACTCCAGCAGGTTTTGGTGTCAGGCTGGGACAGGTGAAGCCTCCAGCCTCTTAGACTGAATGGCTACTGTTTTCAGCCTTTCCCCTGTTAAAGTAGCAATTCTGGGGTAATTGCTTAATCTAAAATATTCTTTTTGGTAATATAGTCTCTCCATGGCTTCTGTTCCTGTAGAAAACACTGAGTAACACACTGCCTTCAGGGAAATACACTCCAGTGATGGGTCTCTTCATGCAAATGAGGACAGCCATGGGCCAATTTAAGCTCTTGCCAAACTGCTTGGAAAGATAAAAAAGGTCAGGACTTGCCCATTCTGGAGATAAAGAAGAGATTAAGGAAATGGGAAATATGTGGAAAAGCCTATTTTTCATGTATAATAAATGTATATTTTTATCTTTCTCCAAACCCTATAATTTTGAGGTAATTTATTGGCTGCATTATGGTTTGAATATTGCAAAGGGAGTTGTGGAGTCTTTATTGATGTGAAATATTGTTCAAACATTTTCATGAGATGTGGGATATCCTTAAAGTTTTCCTGAATTATTTGTACTTAAGTATTACTAACATATCATTGCTTATTTTTCTTACTTTTAAGGAATTTTATATATGCTTACATCATTTTCCTCATCTCTTAGGTCTTTTCTAAGTTCCCACCCCCTGATTCCTTTCAGATTTATGGCCTTTTTGTTCTTAATTATAATTGCTATACACCCACACAAGTATGTGCGCATGCGCAAGTGTGTTCACGCACACACACACACACACACACACACACACTTAGCTGTATGTATGTGAATACTATAAACTGCAGTGGACAGAGACCATCACAGAAAGAAGCCACAACTGGTCAAAATTTAGAGAAGCATTGTTTACTTTTCAATAGAATAGAGAATCATGAACCAGTTTTCAAAGCTTCCATATTTCATTATCATGGAATGAGAATATTTCCATAGCAATAAACAGATTAGTCCTTTTCACTGCACACTAAGTAATCCAGTCACCTGACTGACTTAGTACCTTGATGGTGATAACTTGGTAAAACAACGGTGATGACTTGGTACCTCAATGGAAAATTAGTTATCCACCATCTAAAGTGAGGTTTACATCTTGGGCAGGTGAGTCCCCTCAAGGAACTATATGGGTAACCTAACTATGCCTATATATGTGCCCACAGCATATGACTTTATGAAATATGACAACTATCTCAAGATGGTCATGAGAGAACTGTTTGCATGTGAGAATCGTCCTATTTGACTGGAATAATTCCTGAACAGCAACTGTACTCCAGTTTCCAGCTGCGATATCAGGACTATGTCTACAGTGGGTTCCTGACCGGGTCAAATGGTTGCAGGATCCATTTCTGCTTGGCCAGCAGGCGTCAAAACAGCTTATCTCTGTGTCTCCCAGAATGTGTTACTCATTGCAACTGAATACCATCAAAAAATCAAATTGGATTTCTGCTAGGGTCCCAGCTTTCTTCTTAGTTTCATTTTCCATCTCACAGAGGTGGCTATCTTAATTTGACAAGTGATAAAAATCTCTCCCGAACAACTCAATATTAGATTCTTCTACTTCACCTTCTCAGGAGGATCCAGTAAGAAATAAAATGATTATCTATCATGAAGGTATCATGCCAGAGACAGAACCTCTCCTCTCTAATGCCCTAATGGTGTGTTGTTACATGACAAATCATGTACCCATTTAGACGTTTTTAGCTAGCAATGAGTTGAATAAAAATATTCTCCATTTGTTGCTATCTGCAAATTAGTGCCATGTATTCCTCCCCTAGCATTATGAAGACTAGTACTCTGAACAAAGAAGTGGCCACAAAAGATGTTTATTTGCTTTTAATGGTTTTCAACAGACTTCCGATTAAAGGACTACCTGCAGTGTACAAATGTGACTTGTGTTGAATGAAGATGACTTTGTATGTAGTTGAACTTTGCCTCTTTTAATTATGAAAACGTGCTTCTTGGAGAGGTGAAGATGACCTTTTCTGCACATTTCTAATTTATTCTCCGCCTGGAGTAGAGAAAAATACTTCAGATAAACCATCTGGAAAACTTCTAATTTGTTCTGTGAAAAAAATAAACATTCTGCTCAGCAGAAATAATCCAACTGGCAGTGGTTCTCTTTCCATTTGGATTATTCCTTATCTTGCTTCTATTATTGTTGTAAGTTAAGCCTCTACATCTGAGCCCAGTGCTACAAGCAGAGGACAGCATTCAGCTTGACCTTGTGTGAAGTGATTGAGACCAGTGCTGAAGATTATTGATTTAATTTTATTTTTGACTATTTTATACCTGTACACAGTGTATTGAATTTACATTCACCATTTGACCCCATTCCCACTGCCTTACACTCCCACAGACCCCACCAATTCTTCCCAGCTTGTCTTCCTTTTATTCCTTTACCTCTCCTTTTCTCTCTTCCTTCCCTTTTTCCCTATATCTATCTGCCTTCCTCCCTTCTTTCCATTGTTCTTTCTTTTTCATGCAGACACAACTTCTGTGTTTTTCTGGTGGCAGTGGACAGGTTATATACAGAAGACACTTCTAGCAACACTATTCCCCATCCTCTCACACCCCCTTTTCATTGATGTTCCCTGGGTGTCCGAGGAATGACATAGATGTCCCATTTAGAGCTCAGCACACAACTTCTGATATTCTCAGCTGTTTCCCAACTCTGATCTGCTATCCTAAAGGATACCAGACAACCAGTCTATGATTAAAAAAATCAATATTTACACAGGACTTTAACTGCATGTTTATTTAGGACATCAATAGTAGATTTACTCACTGGGTCTCTGATCTCCCTAGCCCTAGACATTTGACTGGTTCTACAGTCCCAGGCATGCATCCCCTCCTGTGGAGGTGGCCTCTGATCCAGTCAGAAGGAGTTGTTTACTCACACGGCAATCCTACTACTATTTTACCAGATGGTTTATTGTGCCTGGCAGTTCAGTATTATAGTGCTCAGACCAAAGCTGGGTAAGGTCATTGATCATTTTTCTCTCCAAACATCCTGCATAGTAGCTTCTGGTGTTGTTAAAACTAGCTAGCAGAAAGGAAGCTTCCAACTTAGTTTCAGGTTTACTTGTTTGTATTTTTATATCAAAATGTGCCTTTAAGAATAAGGTCTTACCTTCTGGTTCTGGTGGGCAGTGAGGAGCATTGGCAATAGCTTTTGCTGTTTTGGGAGCCTCTCAAGGTTCTCTGGCCAACAACTCATAAAGAGGCATTCTGGGCTTGGTCCTGAGATTTTGGTGTAAGGGCCTAGGGTTGTGGCAGCAGCATAGTGAATTCACATGGACCACCTATGTCCAAGTTCCCTGCTTTCTTTGTCATAACTTTTGGCTAGCTTATAAATGAGCAGGTTTGTATATAGCTTTTTAACAAATCCTTAGTTTTTGGTTGACTCTCTCCAAACCCCACTCTTCTCCCCTCCCTCCACTCCCACTTAAATCTTTTCTTTAGTGGAGTTCTCAACTCCTACCACCACCACAGCTTTATTCCCCCTTAGCTTCAGAGCTTTCTTCTTTCCTCTCTCAGGCCTTTTCTTATAGCCCTCCACCCTGAGAGCTGTTCTCTCTCCCTTCCTGGTATTTGTTTCTCTTCCTTCACATTCAGAGTTGTTCTCTAGCCTCTTGCAGGTATTTTCTTTCTTTTTAGTCTCTAAAGATACTTACTTCAAGTTAAACACAGAAATGTAAAAAAAAACTTACTCTAATATCTGCCTGTAGAAGAGAATACAGTTTGTCTGTCTAGGACTGAGTTATTTCTGTGTCTTTTGCAGTTCCTAAATCTTTTCAGTAGATTTTATTTTCTTTGATGCATAATAGAATTCCATCTCATTACCCATTCATCAGTTGATGGACAACTAGACTGATTTTATTCTTAGCTGATATGAATAGAGAAACTATGACTGTAGAAATGTAAGTACTTCTCTCTTGTAGAGTGTAGTATTCTTTGGGCATATGCCTACGGATAGTATGTCTAGGTAATGTGCCAGTTCTACATTTAGCTCTTTGAAGAAATCTAAACTGATGGTCCATAGTATACATACCCATTAACAGTATAAAAGAGATACCATTTCCCAACATTCTCTCCAGTATGTATAGATTTTAATAAAAAGTTCACATTATTAAAATACACAAGCATAGGACAAATTTGGTAATCAATTCCTCAGTACCAAATGAAACTTGAAAACTTAAGCCTGTTTATGAAATGTCAAGACTTCACAAAGTCTATTCTTAGCACCTATATGTTTTTGCTATTTTGGATCCCTTTTATGTGGTTGATGTGACTGATGAAGAAGCTACTAGTAATGGCATTGTAAAGATGATAATAGAGACATGCCGTCTTAGTGAAGATCATGAGGCCGAAAAGATCTATAGCTAGGATTTGAACTATAAAGTTCTGTTCTCATAGACTGCATTTTTCTTACTCTGCCCTAAGGTTGGTGTCTTAGTTAGGTGTGGTGGTTTGAATATGCTTGGCTCAGGAAGTGGCACTGTTAGGAGCTGTGGCCTTGTTGGAGTAGGTGTGATTTTGTTGGAGGAAGTGTGTCACTATTGGAGTAGGCTTTGAGAGAGCTTCCTCCTAACTGCCTGGAAGCCAGTTTTCTCCTGTTTGCCTTCAGAATAAGAACTCTCAGTTCCTCTAGTACCATGCCTGTCTGGACATTACCATGCTTCCTGCTATGATGATAATGGACTGAACCTCAGAACCTGTAAGCCAGATTCAATTAAATATTGTCCATTTTAAGAGTTGCCTTGGTCATGGTGTCTCTTTACAGCATAGAAACCCTGGAAGTGGTTACTAGGGACTTGGGTAATGTTGTGATAGGTCTAATAATCCTTTTGTTTAGAGAAATGAAGATTTGGAGACTTTGGAAAGCAGGAGAGTGCTTTAAGTGGGGTTTAATGGGCCATCTTAGGAGGAATACGGAAGATATTGATGCTGGGGGTGATTTGTGCAACCCTGGCCCAAGAGGTTTCAGTGGAGAAGAACTTCAGAATGTGGTCTAGAGACTGTTTCTGTGGTATTTTGGTGAAGAATGTGGCTGTCATTTGCCCTTTTCTGAAGAGTCTACCTAAGACTAAGGTAAAGAGATTTATATTAATTGGATTGACAAAGGAAGTCTCAAAAAAGCACAGTAGAGACTTTGTTCTCTGGTTTAGTCTCATGAAGAACATTTTTGATTAAGTGTAGCAAGCTTCAAAAGGAAAAATACAAAATCTATGGTTCAGAAAATAAATGGGCACCAAGAAGTAGAATGGAGCTGAATCATGTATTCGAGCATATTAAATAGAATTAAGAGTGTGGTGAACTCAGAACAAGATCCCACCCAGCTAACCTTATTGTATTTGTGTTTGCAGTAGAACAAGTAATAGTTATATCCTTGTTAGGCATTATTACCCAATGATTATTTCCATTTGGATTTTTATTCTGGAATGAATTAAAATCCAGAAGTGCAGGGCACACTTGTGATCCAGATCCTGAGGCTGGAAGACACGGGCTTTTGATATGGATCTTGAGGAATAGTGGGCATGAAAAGCATTGGCCCAGGCCTGGTGGTACACACCTTTAATCCTAGGAGACAAAGGCAAGCAGATCTCTAAGTTCAAAGCCAGTCTGGGACAGAGCAAGTTGTAGGTAAAGAAAAGTTTAAATCCAGGTGTGGTGATACAAGCTTTTGATCCCAGTATTCAGGAGACAACACTATGTGAATCTCTGAGTTCAAGGTCAATCTACAAAGCAAGTTCCATGACAGTCAAGCTTAGGCAGCAAAGGAGTTGCAAGAGAGAAAACTGGTGATAGTGTAATAGGAAAATTTTCCAGCTCCACCAACAAGAACTGGGCAGCTTCATGGCTCTATCTTTAGAGTCAAGAATAAAACGGACTACTGGGACAATTGATGCTGGTTAGCTAGAACTAAGAAATGAGTGGTGATTAAGAAGAGACCAACATTACTGAAGTCAAATCTTCTGGGAAGTGTTTTCTCAGAGCAGAAAGAAGCTGTGTTCCAAAGATAGGCAAGATTGCACCTCGTGTTTCAGCTGGACTGGGTAATGCTTAAGAATCACCCAGATGGTACTGGTTTTGAAGGCACAAAGGGATCAATGAGAGCAGGTGAGGCTTGCCATCATGTGAGTTCATGGAAGGCCATTGGTGAAGGTACAGCCTCAGTGACAGTTAATGGTCTAAGACTAAAGGAGTAATGCAAAAACGTTGAGGCTTGGCACCATGAAGAAAGCCTAAGAGAGGCTATTGGTGAAGCCTAGTTGCAGTGGAAGTCCCCCGCCTATTGGAGATGCCAATGCCAGTACTGTGGGATGATCACCAAGAAAAGAAGCAGGAGTGGAGTAGAGTTAATCGGGGCCTAGAGTACTACAAAGGGCAGAGGTGGAAAAGTAACCCAATGCCTTTGGAGGCAACCAGAAGATCATGTATAGATTCTAGGGATTGAAAGAAGAAGCTGTGACGTTGGAGCTGACTTGGAGACCCCCAGATGTTAAAGATGCCAGGGCCATAGGATACCTGCTGAGCAAAGGTGCTAACAGGAAATAGAACAAACCAAAGAGAATTGTGCTACAGTCAACAAACCAGAAAGGAAATGAACATCGGGCATGGAGATGCAGAGTTGAGAGTTTGTCCAGGTAGATTTTGATCTTGCTTTGGTCTAGTATTTCCTCACTATGAAGTTTTGAAATGATAATGTATATCCTGTGGTGTTGGAGGTATTTGATCTGCTTTTTGATTTTATAGGGGATTACAGTTAAAAGATTGCATGAAGTGCAGAAAAGATTTTGAACTTCAGACTTTCAACATTGTTGAGACTGTTTTAGACCATGGGACTTTAAAGTTGGACTAAGTGCATTTTGCATTATGGTATGGCTAGCTTTGTCTCTCATAGAATCATGTGTTTGAACAAGCCTATGGGGACCACGGAATGGAAAGTGGTAGTTTGAATATGCTTGACCCAGGTAGTGGCACTATTAGAAGGTATGGCCTTATTGGAATCGTGTGGCTTTGTTGGAATTGGCGTGACCTTGCTGAAGGGAGTTTATCACTCTATCTTAATAAGACATTAGGTTTTCCATTGATGTGAAGTGACACCATGGCCATGGCAACTCTTATAAAGGAAAACATTTAATTGGGGCTAGCTTACAATTTCAGTAGTTCAGTCCATTATCATCATGACAGGACATGGTGGCAATCAGGCAGACAAGGAACTGGAGAAGGAGCTGAGAGTTCTGTATATTGACCTATAGGCAGCAGAAAGAAAGTGTGTTTGTACTGGGCATACCTTGAGCATATGAGAGACCTCAAAGCTGCTTCCCACAGTGATATATTTTCTTCAACAATCCATACCTAGTTCAGCAAGCCTTCACCTCCTAATAACTTCACTCCCTATGTCAAGCATTCAAACACATGAATCTATAGGGGCCATTCCTATGAAAACCACCACAGTTATATATAAGTAGCAGGAAACTTCAGAGATAGAAACAAATATTCAGTCATCACACTTAAAAACAACCTTTAAAATAATGCTTTGATTAATTCTTTTGAGAACTTTATACAATGTATTTTGAATATATTTGCCAGCTCCTCCCAAAATCACCCTCCCATATTCTTATCACTTACCACCTAATTTTGAGTTTTCTTTATTCCTTTTCCAATTGAGTCCAGAATGTGTTGCCCAACTGTTCTTGGAAGTAGAGCTTACTTGGTATGTGGTTGATCTACTGTCTTAGTTATTGTTCTATTGCTGTGGGGAGACACCATGTCCAAGGTATCTCCTATGAAAGAAAACATTTAATTGAGTGATTGATTATAGTTTTAGAAGGTTTGTCCATGATCGATATAGTAGGAAGTAGACAGGCATAGAGTTTAAGCAGTAGCTGAACATTTACATCCTGATCCACAGGCAGGCAGAGAGATTGAGTTAGAAACAGAGATAGAGAGAAGTAGAGAGATAGAGATACTTGCTGAACCATGTCACTGCCTCCCCCATCCCCCAGCATTTAGTTTCAAATTGTATAGTTTTAATTTGGAAATGTTATTATGTATAGGTAGCAGCTAAGCACCTTCTAAATGCAATGAAAGAAGGTATGCTAGTGAGTGAGCAGGAGTGGGAACAACACACTGATTTATCTGGAGTGTCAGTGATAGCATTGAGGTCAGAATTTTGCACCAGTGATGGAGACTGAAGAGAGAACACAAGATCTGTCCTGGCAGACTTCCAAGTGAAGGCTTTTCTGTCTTTCTCTTTTGTCACAGATAAGGCCTGATGTGTAGCATTTATTTCTGTGAGTAGGTCGAGATTCTCATGGCCATCTTCCCTTCCCTGGATCTGCCACATCTCCATTCCTTAATTCATCAATCCATTCTCTACGCTGCTGCTGGAGTGGACCCTGTAACATTCAAATCTTCTCTTGAGTTTTCTATTTGAAGTTCTTCAATTTCCTCTCATTGCCTTCAGGATAAACTCAGACTCTCCAGCCTGATTGGCATACAATGTCTTTCATGTGCAGCGGCTAGAGCATTAAAGTTACAAGCTCCGATGCACAAAAGTATAACTTGCTTTATTTCAATAAGTCAATTTGATTTTCCAATTTATCGAACTCAGTGTACCTGACAGACAACTTAATTTTCTAGGTTTCTCTTTTTAGTTCATCTACATGTTTCAATCCTCTCAGGTTTATATTCATCACTTGTCTCTTATATGTGTGTGCCTTTTCCCCATATTACTTAGAGAGGAGCAGTGGGATATTACAGTGGTTTGAATAAGAATGATTCCCAGTAGGCTCATAGATTTTAATGCTTAGTCTTCAGGGAGTGGCCATGTTTGAAAGGGTTAAAAGGATTAGATATGTCCTTGTTGGAAAATCATGTCACTAAGGGTGGGCTTTGATATTTCAAAAGCTCATACTAAGCCTGGAATCTCTTCATTGACTACATTCAGGATGAAGTTCTCAGCTAGTGCTCTAGCATCCTCATGCATGCCACAAAACTCCCTTGTCATGATGAAAATGGAATAAACCTCTGAAACTCTAAGCATGCCCCAATTAAATGATTTCTCTTATAATAGTTGCGTTGGTCATTGTGTCTCTACACAGCAATAGAATAGTATCTAATGCATTGTGTATGAGCTGTGATCAGAATAACTTCCATGCCCAGGCATGACTCAGAGGAGAACCATGTGTGAATGTTTCAAAATTTTATTTTTGTCACATTCATTTTCTTCCTTCTGTTTGTAACTGGATGTAATTCTATCACCTTGTCTCTCATTCCTGCATGCTCCATTGTCCACAGCACCTGATTAATATTGGCTAAGATTCATATGGAATCCAGGCCTCTCTTTTGACTGCTCACCCTTGTGTACTCTGTGTTTGTTGAAGTTATTATTATTTCTACACAGTTTCATTTTACTTTCAACACACTAATACACCCACCTTATATTTTTATCAGACTAAATTATTTGGTATCATGAAATCTGACTTTGTATTTGTATAATCATATATGCCCATGGCTTAACAGCTAGATAAATTACTAGCATTGACTAGGTTTTATATATACATATATAATGAAAAAACTAAAATGTAAAATGTTCAGATTAATAAATTTCAAATAATTTTGTGTATGTACTCACCAAGAGAAAACTGAAAGTAACTTTACATATTTTAAAAGTTGGTATTTAAAATATTCATTAGAGTTGAGATAATTTTAAAGGGACTAATGTACCAATATGGAAGTTATATGCTGATCTATTCTATGTGTTGAGTGAAATGCAAAGACCACAGTGAGGCAATACCTTTATTATTCTTCTAAACACATAATGAAATGTTTTTAATACTTTATGGATTTTACAACCTTTCTTTTTTCCCATGAACTTACATTTGAATTCACTTCCTCTGCATTTTATAACAATGCAATATTCTCTTACACCTAGAAGTTTTTATGGCTCATTTTCCATAGCTAAAGGTACAGAGATTAAAAGCTTGTGTAATTACTTATAATAATTAGCATCACATGGTTTTAAGCTATTGTTTATATTATCAAAACCATTCATACCAGTATTTATTGATCAAAGCATGCTAAGAAAATTTGGTTAAAAACAAATAAGTTAACTATGCTAAGAATGCTTCTTAGTCTAGAGGAAAAGCTCAGCCATTAATGTGATTTCAGTGAAGGCATGAAGAAAGACCTGAATCAATTCCCTATAATTCCTGTAAAAAAAAGTCCTGCATGTTTGCATGATACATATACATGCAATCCAAGCGGTAGGGAATCAAATGGACACAGGTCCACCAGCCTATTCAAATTTTTTTATTCCAGACCAGTGGGAACATCCTGTCCCCACACCAAACAAATCAATACCAAGTAAATAGCACTTAAATAAAAGCATTGGAGGTTGATTTCTGCATTTCACACATGAAGACACACAGGCATACACAGACACATGAGCACAAACATATACTCACATATAAATACTTTTCAGTGATGACTACATGCTTTATGACATACTATGAAAAGTTGTTACTTGTACTGTTTGACGCTCATTAAGCTTTTGGAAAACAGTGAAACACATCCATCTGAGGAAGGGCATAATTATATTATACCCTTGTTTTGGTATACAATATAAGAAATAAAAAAGATTGTACTTCTACCAATATAATAACTATTATTTTTATTTATTATTATTATTATTATTATTATTATTATTATTACTAAACAAGGAGAATCATGAAAATGTTGGCAAAGAGAATTTTATAGTTGACACTTTTTCAAACAGATTGAAATTTTTAAAAGACACATCAAGTTAGAGAATTTGAAGTCATATTAATAATTATCTGTAAGAAAATCTATATAGAGATACATATCTGATTTGAACTCCCAATCCTAATATGAAGGAAATGATGTCTGTTGTTTCATAGATAAGAATCGCAGAAGAAGCTCCAAGAGTGAAATGTGGGTGTTTTTGGTAAATTATATTGAACAAAATTAGAATTCTACATTCTTGTAGATACTAGGAACAGTGGAGATTGTATTTCTACCAACATAAGCAATGGGCACTCAACCATATATTAAAGAACATTGCATTAGTCTGTACAGGGAGGGCATTGCCAGGCCACTTCTATTTTTACTTGCCATTTTCACTTGTAGAAATCACACAAGGAAGGATACCTCTTGTTTTCCGTACTAGATAATGAACCAAGAGCCCCCTCCCACACTAGGCAATTAACCTACCACTGAGCTATATCCTTAACCCAGAACCTGAGAATTTTGTTTTTTAGAATTAGTGGAATTTAGTAAATAAGATGCATGCAAAATTTTTTGAGTTAGATATAAATAACATGTTGTGTACAAATGATTTGATCTATTTTAAATTAACGAAGTATTTTCACTCACTTTTGCCAACATTTACTCTCCCTGAAAACTATGATTTGTTACATGTGCCTGTTACTTGCTCCTAGTATCCTCTGTAAATATACAAACATAATGCTGATGAATGACAATATTGACTATCAAATATGTGAATAAGAAAATTGAGACCCCCAATAAATGGACAGGGGACTGTCCAAGAATCTGTCACCTGCTTGTGGCTCCTGATCCCTTAATTGGGCCACCTTGCCTGGCCTCAGTGGGGGAAGATACCCCTAGTCCTGCAGCGATTTGATGCAGCAGGGTAAGGTGATACCCAAGTGGTACCTCCCCCTTCTCAGAGAGGGAGAGGCTGAGATTAGGATGTAAAGTGAATAAACTAATTAATCAAGATACTGAGATCCACTAATACACTTTTATGGACATATTTTATTTATAAAACCTTCTTATGTTTATATAACTGTTATATTTAAGACTATAGAATGTCAACCTAATATACCCATACATATTATTTTAACCTTTTTTTTTCTAGCCTTTCCACCTTTCAATAAAGTCTCTGGGTTTTGTCTTTGCTGTTTTGAGCTTTTTGTTTTAAAATGTAATGTGCACTAGTTTATGAAGCACAAACTCTTATAGCATTTGGTGGGCTTTGAGTGTGAAGTCTCCTTTACAGTCTCATGTTTGCACATAGCTCCAGATGGCGGTGCTGTTCACGAATATTGTTGGACCTTTAGAAAATAAAAGCTTGCTGGAGGACTTGAGTCACTGGGGATGAACCTTGGCGTTTTCTGGAATGGTCCCACCTCCACTCCTTTCACTTCTTCCTAAGTGCAGATGCTCTGTGACCACCCACCTCTCTTCCTTCTGCCATGTTACCTGCTGTGAGGCACTATATCTCTTTTGACTGCAAGCCAAAACCAATTCTTTTCTTTGTCAAGATACTTCTTGTCACAGTACCTAGAAAAGCAAATGATACATCAATTGTAAGTAATTTGGTCCACTCTTTCCTTTTAACCATTTATACTATGGTTTCCTATCATCCGCTTCTTGGGGATTCAAAGCCAAACATACACATCAGAAGATTCAAAACTGACTCCAAGAAATGGAAGAAAATCTGAGGTTTATCTTTCTGTGCATGGGTTACTTCGCTCAGGATGATTATTTCCAGCTATAGCCATTTTTGTAAATTTCATAATTTTATTTTTTTAATACCTGAGTTTTTGAAACCTCTTACTACAGAAATTTCATTACACACACACACACACACACACACACACACACACACACACACACACACACACACACACACACGTTTAAATTTGTGGCTAGTGGACCCTTATAGAATACCATGCATTATAAGCTGCTTCCAATACTTCTGACTACCCTCTAGAACTTGACAATCAGACGCTATTGCTGATGACACCACATACTTGAATGACAAAGTGTGGAGACATAAGTTTATTCTCACCTGTACACAGCATATTTATTAAATAAAAATCATGGTGTTAGACAGTAATATGCAAATGGCTAGAGGAGAAAAGTAAGCCTCAATCTACAATGACTTGTCAGAGAAAATAGGCCCGCTAGTGCAATAGTGGCACAAAAGCTATGGAAGTAACTCTCCACTTTCTGATTAGACATAAAAGGCTCCACGAAATAGAATTGATAGTTTGTATCATGAAAGTGCCTAAAAATCTATGGTTAAATAGTTATAGGTCCTGGGGAACAACCTGTTACTATTATACTGATAAATGGACATAGTATTAACTCCTAATGACTTATTGCTATATACAGAGATCAGGACATCTTACAACACTCATCAGAGAAGCTGGCCATTAACACAGACTCTGGCCATTAAGTAGAATTCTGGTTAGCGTAGAGAGAATAAAAGACTGAGTATTTACTCATAGTTGAATATTGATATCTCACCTCAAGATTCATAGATTTTAGTGGAAGAGTGGCCATAAAGATTACAAGAACCATAAGCATTGGATAACTTTCTTTAAACAGTATTTTCAAATATAGCAAAACATATTCACATTTTCACTCTTAGTGATTATGAATGAATGTACAAAATATGTATAAGTTCCAATAAGATTAAATTCTGCCATAGAGGGAAGGAGGGTAGATATGTAATTCTACCATTATCTGAGGAGCAATAAGGTTTTTTTTTTTTTTTTTAGTTTTATTATTTTATTATATTTTATTTTATTTTTTGGGCCCTCCCACATCAATCACTAATTAAATATGAAGCAGTAGATGATATCACAGGGATTAAGCAACCTCACCAAAGGACCTGACTTGGGAAGCTTTTCCCTCCCCACCTTCATTTTTTTCCTGTGAGAACAGTGCTCACAGAACCACAGTGAAGGCAGAAAGCAGCCTTCCCCAGACACTGATTTTCCAGAGCCTTGACCTTGGACCCCATCCCTAAAACTGTGGGAAGTGAATTTCTGTTCTTTGTAAATGATCTGGTCTGAGTGTATTAAAGCAACACAAATGGACATGGGTGTTTACTTTGGCAACAGATCCCAAGATGACAATGATGGCTGTGAATAAGTCCGGTGTCTTAAGGAAACAGAATTTTCTGGATTTTCTGACTCCTTTTAGGGTTTTCTGCACTGCTTCAGTATAATGTCTTCTACAAGTAGATTGCACTTGCTAAATATTGTGATTCATTGTAATACTTCTAGATTGGTGTCTCTAAATAGTTCTAGAAATTTCCCATATATTATTCTGTCACATAGACTGATCAAAAAAATTTGTTCTTTTCTAAATCTTCATGTGAAACTTATTTTCTTTCCTTTTTAAAAATTTTTTTTTTATTTCTTGATACTTTATTTACATTTCCAATGTTTCCCCCTTTCTAGGTCTCCTCTTTGGAGACCACTTATCCCCTCCCCCTCCCCCATCTCTATGAGGGAATTCCACCTCCCAACCACCCACCCGCCCACACCCATATTCTTATCTTGACATTCCCCTTTACTGGTGCCTCTCCTCCCCCTGATGGCCAACAAAGCCCTCCTCTGCCACATATGTGGTCCGAACCATGGGTCTCTCCATGTGTATTCTTTGGTTGATGGTCCAGCCTCCAGGAGGACCGGGATGGGGGGGTCTGTCAGGCCAGTTGACACTGTTGCTCCCTCCATGGGGCTGCAAACTCCCTCAGCTCCTTCAGTCACTTCCTCAACTCCTTCATCTGGGACCTCACTCTCATTCCAGCTGTTACTGTAAAGTGAAACTTGGGTATTCCAAACCTTTCAGCTAATATCCACTTATCAGTGAGTACATACCATGTTCCTTCTTTTGTGACTGAGTTACCTCGCTCAGGATGATATTTTCAAGTTCC
>CM052702.1:1396152-1424415 GCA_028551405.1 Uromys caudimaculatus
GCTATGAATATAGTGGAGCATGTGTCTTTATTACATGTTGGAGCATCTTCTGGGTATATGCCCAGGAGTGGTATAGCTGGGTCCTCAGGTAGTATTATGTCCATTTTTCTGAGGGTCCACCAAACTGATTTCCAGAGTGGTTGTACCAGCTTGCAATCCCACCAACAATGGAGGAGAGTGTTCCTCTTTCTCTACATCCTCGCCAGCATCTGCTGTCACCTGAGTTTTTGATCTTAGCCATTCTGACTGGCGTGAGGTGGAATCTCAGACTTGTTTTGATTTGCATTTCCCTGATGACTAAGGATGTTGAGCATTTCTTTAGGTGCTTTGCAATTTCATGAGGTCCTATTTGTTGATTCTTGATCTTAGAGCATAAGCCATTGGTGTTCTGTTCAGGAACTTTTCACCTGTACCCATGTGTTCCAGGCTTTTCCCCACTTTCTCTTCTATTAGATTCAGTGTGTCTGGTTTTATGTGGAGGTCCTTGATCCACTTGGACTTGAGCTTTGTACAGGGAGATAGGAATGGATCAATTTGCATTCTACATGTTGACCTCCAGTTGAGCCAGCACCATTTGTTGAAAATGCTGTCTTTTTTCCACTGGATGGTTTTTAGCTCCTTTGTCAAAGATCAAGTTACGTTAGGTGTATGGGTTCATTTCTGGGGCTTCAATTCTATTCCATTGATCTACCTACCTGTCACTGTACCAATACCATGCAGTTTTTATCACTACTGCTCTGTAGTACAGCTTGAGGTCAGGGATGCTGATTCTCCTAGAAGTTCTATTATTGTTAAGAATAGTTTTGCTATCCTGAGTTTTTTGTTATTCCAAATGAATTAGAGAATTGCTCTTTCTAAGTCTATGGAGAATTGAGTTGGATTTTTTAGGGGGATTGCACTGAATCTGTTGATTGCTTTCGGCAAGATGGCTATATTTACTATGTTAATCCTGTCAATCCATGAGCACGAGAGATCTTTCCAACTTCTGAGATCTTTTTCGATTTCTTTCTTTAGAGACTTGAAGTTCTTGTCATACAGATCTTTCACGTGCTTGGTTAGAGTCACACCAAGATACTTTATATTGTTTGTGACTATTGTGAAGCGTGTCATTTCCCTAATTTCTTTCTCAGCCTGTTTATCCTTCGAATATAGGAAGGCTACTGATTTGTTTGAGTTAATTTTATATCTGGCCACTTTGCTGAAGTTGTTTATCAGCTGTAGCAGTTCTCTGGTGGAGTTTTTTGGGTCATTTAAGTATAAGATCCTATCATCTGCAAAGAGTGATATTTTGATTATTTCCTTTCTACTCTGTATCCCATTGACCTCCTTTTGCTGTCTAATTGCTTTAGCTAGAACTTCAAGTACTATATTGAATAGATAGGGAGTGAGTGGACAGCCTTGTCTAGTCCCTGATTTTAGTGTGAATGCTTCAAGTTTCTCTCCATTTAGTTTTATGCTGGCTACTGGCTTGCTGTATATTGCTTTTACTATGTTTAGGTATGGGCCTTGAATTCCTGATCTTTCCAAGACTTTTACCCTGAAGGGATGTTGAATTTTATCAAATGCTTTTTCAGCATCTAATGAAATGACCATGTAGTTTTTTTCTTTGTGTTTCTTTATGTAGTGGATTATATTGATGGATTTCTGGGTATTGAACCACCTCTGCATCCCAGGGATGAAGTCTACTTGATCGTGACGAATGATCATTTTGATGTGTTCTTGGATTCAGTTTTTGAGAATTTTATTGAGTATTTTTGCATCAGTATTCATAAGGGAAATTGGTCTGAAGTTTTCTTTCTTTGATGGATCTTTGTGAGGTTTTGGTATCAGTGTAATAATGGCCTCATAGAAGGAATTGGGTAGGGTTCCTTCTGTTTCTATTTTGTGGAATAGATTGAAGAGTATTGGTATTAGGTCTTCTTTGTAGGTCTGATAGAATTCTGCAGTGAACCCATCTGGTCCTGGGCTTTTTTTGGTTGGGAGACTTTTAATGACTACTTCTATTTCTTTAGGCATTATGTGAATGTTTAGATGGTTTATCTGATCCTGACTTAACTTTGGTATTTGGTATCTGTCTAGAAAATTGTCCATTTCATCCAGATTTTCCAATTTTGTTGAGTATAGGCTTTTGTAGTAGGATCTGGTCATTTTTTGAATTTCCTCAGATTCTGTTGTTATATCTCTCTTTTCATTTCTGATTTTGTTAATTTGGATACTGTCTCTGTGCCCTCTGCTTAGTCTGGCTAAGGGTTTATCTATCTTGTTGATTTTTCAAAGAACCAGCTCCTGGTTTTGTTGATTCTTTGTATAGTTCTTTTTGTTTCTACTTGGTTGATTTCAGCTCTGAGTTTGATTAGCCCTGTCTTCTACTCCTCTTGGATGTATTAGCTTCTTTCTGTTCTAGAGCTTTCAGGTGTGCTGTTAAGCTTCTAGTGTAAGCTCTCTCCACTTTGGAGGCACTCAGAGCTATGAGTTTTCCTCTTAACACTGCTTTCATTGTGTCCCATAAGTTTTTTGTTGTATTTTCATTTTCATTAAATTCTAGGAAGTCTTTAAATTCTTTCTTTATTTCTTCCTTGACCAAGTTATCATTGAGTAGAGCATTGTTCAGCTTCCATGTATATGTGGGCTTTTTGTTGTTGTTGTTGTTGCTATTGAAGACCAGGATTAATCCGTAGTGATCTGATAGGAGACATGGGATTATTTCAATCTTCTTATATCTGTTGAGGTTTGTTTTGTGACCAATTATATGGTCAATTTTGGAGAAGGTACTGAGGTGCTGAGAAGGTATATTCTTTTGATTTAGGATGAATGTTCTATAGATATCTGTTAAATTCATTTGGTCCATAACTTCTGTTAGTTTCACTGTGTCTCTGTTTAGTTTGTATTTCCAAGATCTGTCCACTGATGAGAGTGGGGTGTTGAAGTCTCCCACTATTATTGAGTGAGGTGCAATGTGTGCTTTGAGATTTAGTAAAGTTTGTTTTATGAATGTGGTTGCCCTTGCATTTAGAGCATAGATGTTCAGAACTGAGAATTCTTCTTGGTAGATTATTCCTTTGATGAGGATGAAGTGTCCTTCCTTATCTTTTTTTGATGACTTCTGGTTGAATGTTGATTTTATCCGATATTAGAATGGTTACTCCTGCCTTTTTCTTGGGACCATTTTCCTGGAAAATTGTTTTGCAGCTCTTTATTCTGAGGTAGTGTTTGTCTTTAATACTGAGGTGCATTTCCTGTATGCAGCAAAATGCTGGGTCCTGTTTATGTATCCAGTCCATTAGCCTATGTCTTTTTATTGGGGAATTAAGTCTATTGATATTAAGAGATATTAAGGAATAGTGATTCTTTCTTCCTACTATTTTCGATGTTATTTTTATGTTTGTGTGGCTATCTTCTTCTGGGTTTGTTGAAAGATTACTTTCTGACTTTTTCTTGGTTGTAGTTTCCCTCCTTGTGCTGGCGTTTTTCACATATTATCCTTTGTAGGGCTGGGTTTGTGGAAACATATTGTGTAAATTTGGTTTTGTCATAGAATGTCTTGGTTTCACCATCTATGGTAATTGAGAGTTTTGCTGGGTATAGTAGTCTGGGCTGGTTGTGTTCTCTTAGGGTCTATATGAGATCTGTCCAGGATCTTCTAGTTTTCATAGTCTCTGGTGAGAAGTCTGGTGTAATTCTGATAAGTCTGCCTTTATATGTGACTTGAACTTTCCCCCTTACTGCTCTTAATATTCTTTTCTTGTTTTGTGCATTTGGTGTTTTAACTATTTTATGAGAGGAGGAATTTCTTTTCTGTTACAATCTATTTGGAGTTCTGTAGGCTTCTTGAATTTTATGTTCATCTCTTTCTTTAGGTTAGGGAAGTTTTCTTCTATAATTTTGTTGTAGATATTTACTGGCCCTTTATGTTGGGACTCTTCACTCTCTTTTATACCTATTATCCTTAGGTTTGGTCTTCTCATTGTGTACTGGATTTCCTGGATGTTTTGGGTTAGGAACTTTTTGCATTTTGCATTTTCTTTGACTGTTGTGTCATTGTTTTCTATGGTATCTTTTACACCTTAGATTCTCTCTTCTATCCCTTGTATTCTGTTGATGATGCTTGTATCTATGATTCCTGATCTCTTTCCTAGGGTTTCTATCTCCAGGGTTGTCTCCCTTTGTGATTTCTTTATTGTTTCTATTTCCCTTTTTAACTTCTGGATGGTTTTGTTCATTTTCTTTGCCTGTTTGATTGTGTTTTCCTGTATTTCCTCTTTAAGGGCTTCTAGCTGTTTCTCTGTGTTCTCTTGTATTTCAATAAGGGAGTTATTTATTTCCGTCTTAAATTCTTCTATCATCATCATGAGAAATGATTTTAAATCTGAGTCTTGCTTTTCTGGTGTGTTGGGTATCCAGGACTCACTGTGTTGGGAGAACTGGGTTCTGATGATGCCAAGTTGCCTTGGTTTATCTTCCTTATGTTCTTGCCTTGCCTTTTGCCATCTGATTATCTCTGGTGTTAGCTGGTCTTGCTCTCTCTGACTGTGGCTTGTCCCTCCTGCAAGCCTTTTTGTCAGTACTCCTTTGAGACCAGCTCTCTCTGAAAGGAATTTGGGTTTGGAGAGCTGTGCTACAGTGTCAGCTCTGGGGTGCAGACAGAAACCAGAAGCATCCTGTCCCCAGCTGTTCCTTGATTCCTGTGTCCTGATGGCTCTGTGAGGGTCCCTTTCGATGGAGGAATTTGAACAGAAGTGGTGGTCTTCCTGTGTTCAAAGGTGTATAGGCACTCCTTGGAGACCAGCTCTCTCCTGGCACTGAGTATGGAGCCCTGTGGCACAGGATCAGCTCCCTGGCCTCAGAAGGAAACTCCTCAGTCCCTGTGTCCTGAGGGTTCTGGGCAGTCCTGCTGAGGCTGAGGAGAGGTGGAGAGGTGCTGGTCACCACAGGCTTGTCCACACTCCTGGGAGGGTAGCTCTTTTTCTGTGCAATTTGTATATGGAGCTGCTTGGCAGAGACCACAGGAATAAACCAGAAGGCTCCTGTCCCAGGCTGTTCCTTGGTCCCTGTGTCCTGTAGATTCTGAGCAGATCTTGCTGAGCAGTAGTTCTCATTTTACCTCCACTCCTGGGTTTGTCCACATTCCTGGGATGCTAGCTTTCTCCAGGCCTTATTTGGCTATGGAGCTCTGGGCACAGACTGAGGTCCCTAACCACAGAAGGAAACTAGAAGGCTCCTGTCCCTGAGGAGCTATTAGTTTTTTAAAACTGCTGGGGGAGGAAGCAGTTATTTTGATTATGTGCCCCTTACTAGGCTGACCACACACCAATATATGCCCCAATCCAAAGACTAGCTGGGCAGAACAAAGCAGACTCAATGAGGAAAGAAAAAGGGAAGCCATCTCAAAATTTGGTGTAAAAGGTAAGGAAGTTGTAAGGTGAGTAGTTGTCAGGGAAAGTTCAAAATATTTTAAAGATATTCTTGAATAATTAAAACAATTTGAATCATTTGGACTATAATTTAATGCAGACTAAACTTTATAATATTTCAAGAAAGAAAATTTGGTGCTAACATATTTGATGGCCCCTTTCCCACACATAGCTTTATATAGAATAGATGTAGTTGGACTTTGGCTCACATGCAGCATTTATTCAGGCATTACCTCCACCATGCATGGTTCATAAGATGCCAAACATTTGGTGGTTGAAGAAGAAGTAAATGAATTGATGAACTGATCATATTCTACTCTGTGAAGCATGAGTGTGCATTATTTCTCTGTATGTATTCATATGCATATAAAGACCGATTTTTACTAATTGTTATCTGAATTTTGTAATATTTTAACTAAAATTAGTTATTTTCATCATCCTTTGATAGATACAAAAATAAAGCCTTGGCAGTTTATGTTTTGTTTCAACAGTTCCATTTCTAAATAGTTCTATATCTATATTAAATTAATTGGGTTATAAAATTTACATAACCATCTCTTCTGGTCTTACCAGTCCTTTTATATGGGGTATTTAGATCTAGCTTTAGGGTTTTCTGTTGATTTTTGTTTTTGGATGAACTACTTTGTATGTGCCCCTTTACCTTTTAGTTCTGATTAAACAAGAATCTATTCTTTTGTAATTGTTTCTTCTCCTTCTTTCTTCCTTCTTTTCTTTCTAATTTTTCTTGGTTATAACAACATTTAAGGATCTTCTGTTCTTTTTTCAAAAAACATTTGATCATAAGGGAATTGGAATGTTACATTTCAAAGAACAGAACACATCCTGAGGAATGAAAGGCTTTGAAATAGAGGTATTCAGTGTCCTTGTATTTAGACTAGAGCTCCAAGTCTGGGCTGACTTGAAAGCAGAGACATCAAAAGTATACAATTTAGCTGAATTTTCTCAAACTAATCTTCAAGACACCTAAAATGCAATCTTTTCTTGTCTGTCATTTTTTAGTTCCAAGACCTTGTTCAATTTGGAAACCTACGCACAAAGGTTCTATAGAAAGTTGTTAGGTAATTGAATCATGTCTATGGCACAAATGTGAGAACATACAAAAAAGTAAAACTGGGATAATTTTAGACATTTTCAACTTTGCCATCATTCATTAAATAAATAATCCATATTCAATAGATATGATATTTTAAATTGCTACATAATTGATACTATTAAAATTTTTACTGAAACTTGCCTCATGATTATAAACAATAGTTTCTATGTAACAACTTGGCTGCTTAATGGTTTTTTTATTATTTTAATTGACTGTAAAAATATTTATAAAGTTTAAAAAAATTATTTTCCTCTCATATGTTATATCACAAGCACAATTTCACTTTCCTCAGTTTCTCTCAGTTCCTTTGGTCCCCTCTCTTTCCCTGACCCAAGGGAAAAAAACCCTCCTGAGTTTCCCTTCAAAAAGAAAAAAGGAGAAAAGAAAAACAGACAGACATACAGGCAGGGAGAGACAGAGACACAGAGATAGAGGGGGGGTGGTTCTCCCAGGATAGACACTGAAATTATCTAAAATCTAAAATGATTCAATAATACAATAAGATAAGACTGGGCACAATCCTCAAATCACAGCTGGAAGTGGCAACCCAGTAGAAAGCAAATTGTCCGATGTGCAGGCGAAAGAGTCAGAGACATACTCCACTTACCCTGTTGAGAGTTCCACAAGGACATCAAACTACACGATCATAAGGAATATGCAGAAGACCTAGCTCAGACCAATATAGAGTCCGTGTTTATCACTCCAGTTCCCATTAGCCTCATGAACCCTCTTTGATTGATTCTGTAGGCAGTGTTCTTATGGCATCCTTGACCCCCACCCCGACTGCCGGCTTCTACAGTCACTTTTTCCCTTCTGCTGAATTCCACTGCCTCTGCATAGTGTTTGGCTGTGGGTCTTTGTATCTGTTCCCATCTGTTGCTGGATGACACAACTCTAATGATAGACTAGATACCAATCTGTGAATATAGCAGAATAGCATTCAGAAGCATTCAGAATTTTTTCTTCTTTTCTTTTCTTTTCTTTTCTTTTCTTTTCTTTTCTTTTCTTTTCTTTTCTTTTCTTTTCTTTTCTTTTCTTTTCTTTTCCTTTCCTTTCCTTTCCTTTCCTTTCCTTTCCTTTCCTTTCTTTCTTTCTTTCTTTCTTTCTTTCTTTCTTTCTTTCTTTCTTTCTTTCTTTCTTTCTTTTTTTTCAGTAATATTTGACTCTATCCTGGGTCTCATAGCTGTCCTGTCTCTGGTTCCTCATCATTCAGGAAGTGTTAGGCTCAGGCATTCTCTAGTGTTGCAGACCAAAAGTTGAACCAGTAATGGGTTGTCCTCTCCCACAAGTTCTGTTCCAGTTACCATAGCATGTCTAATAAGACAGATTGTAAGTCAAAGGTTTTGTGGCTGGGTTGATGTCCCAGTCCTATTGCTAGGAACCTTTCCCGGTTATAGAAATCACAGTTCAATCTCTGTATCCCCTATTACTAGGAGATTTGCTAGATCACTTTTATGGAATCCAGAGGTCTCTACTATGCTGGGTTTCTAAATGTCCCCCAAATATCCCCCAATTCCAGTAATTTTTTCCATTGCTCTCTCCCTTTTCCTATCCTACGCCTTTCATGATCCCTCTTGTTCCCATCACCACTTGCTCCAAGTCAAACTACAAAATCTATTGGATTTCTCCTGATTAGAAGGCTCCATGTGTCCCCCTGAGTCCTCCTTGTTACTTAGCCTTTCTAGATCTATGGATTATAGCATGATTTTCCTTTGCTTAATAGCTAATATCCACTTATAAGTGAGTATATAACATGTTTGTATATCTGGGTCTGAATTACCTCATTCGAGGTGATTTTTTTCTAGTTATATTCATTTTATGCAAATTTCATGATGTAATTATTTTAAAGAGCTTAGTAATAATCTGTTGTGTAGATGTACAACATTTTCTTTATTCTTCAACTGAGGGACATCTAGGTTGTTTTCAGTTTCTGGTTATTATGAACAAAGTTGCAATAAAACATGGTTAAACAATTTTCCTTGTGGTAGAATGGAGCATTCTATCTTTTGGGTATATGCCCTGGAGTGGTAGAGTTAGGCTGAGGTAGCCTGATTCCTGGTATTTTTAGGAACTACCATATTGCTTTCCATAGTGACTGTACGAGTTGCACTCACACAAGCAATGGAGGACTGTTCTCCTTTCTTCACATCTTTGTTAGCATGATCTGTAACTTGTATTTTTGATCTTAGTCATTCTGACAGGAATAAAATGAAATCTTAAAATAGTTTTGATTTGCTTTTCCCTGATGGCTAAGGATGTCAAATATTTATTTTAGGGTTCCTCGTCATTTGAGATACCTCTATGAGAATTCTGTTTACTACTCTCCTCTATTTTTTTAATTGTATAATTTGGTTTGTTGATGTCTGGTTTCTTTGGTTCTTTATATATTTTGGATATTAGCCCTGTTGGATGTGGAGATGGTGAAAATGTTTTTTCCAATTCTGTAGGCTGCCATTTTGTCCATTGATAGTGTCTTTTCCTTATGGAAGTGTCTCGGTTTCCTAAGGTTCCATTTATTCATTATTGTTTCTAGTGCCTATGCTATTGGTGTTCTGCTTAGGAAGTTTTCTTCTGTGCCAGTAAGTTCACAGATATTTCCGGCTTTCTGTTCTATTAAGTTCAGTCTTGTTTATGTTGAGATCTTTGATCCACTGTAAATGTAACTTTTATTTGCTAGATATAATTGTCATCTTGGAGGCTTACTGCTGAATAAGCTTAGTTTTTCTAGATTTTTCTGAACTCAGGATGGCTGGTTCAACTCAGGTATTCTGGCTCAAACTTTTCTCTAGCTGACTGATTCAAACAGGCTTCTCTAGTTTTCTCACTGAATTGTTCTGCTCGACCTCCAACTAATTCTGACAATTTTTTGTAATCTTCTGGCTCCCAATTCTCTGGCTTCAACTGCCTCTGCTGATCTGTATTGTATGAACTGCACAAACAGAACCTATTAATGAACTCAACTATATTACATGAATTGCACTGATTTAACATAACTGCATTGCATTGTTTGAACTCAATTGAACTGCATTCCACTTCTGGCTCACTCTGAACTGGTCTTAAGTAGTGTCTTTTTTATGTATGTTCTAATGAGCGTTAGGAGTATCTTATCTCTGACTCATTCTGTCAAATCATTCTCTGATTTGTCAATTTGTCTGCTTTTCAATTAGACATCACTTTCAAACTTGGCTGCTTTCTTCTACAAACTAACTTTACCTTCCTAGGTCTGTTTGGGGTTAAAGGTGTGTACTAAGAGCTTGTCTGTGTTCCAGCCAGAGAGATTAAAGATATGTCGCTCCAGTCAGATTACACAGACCTAGAAGGTTTTTGGATGGGATACCTTGCCAGAGCAGGGATGTTGCTGGATTAACATTTCTCTACAATCCATTTAGTCTTGATTTTTATGCAGGGTGATAAATATGGATCTATTTGCATCATGCAATATACTGATATCCAGTTAGATCAACACCATTTGTTTGAGATGCTTTCTTTTTTCCACTGTGTATTTCTTGATTACTTATTGAAATTCAGGTTTCCACAGGTATGTGGATTTGTATTAGGATTTTCATTCAATTTCATTGATCAACTTGTTTTGATAACAATACCATGTGTTTTTTTATTATTATAGCTTTGTGGTACAGCTTGAAATTATATTGGCAACAGTCTTCATGCTCTTTAATTGTCCAGGATTGTTTTAGCTATCCTGGATTCTCTGTTTTTCCATATGAAGTTGAGTATTGTTCTTTCAAGCTTTATAAAGAATTATGTTAGAATTTTGATGGGGATAGTGTTGAGTCTGGAGATTGCTTTTGGTAGAATGACTATTGTTACTACGTTAATCCTACCAATCCATGTTCATGGGATATATTTCTATTTTCTGATATCTTTGTCAATTTCTGGCTAATAGGGGAACAGAAAGAAGGTAGGTGGAGAAATAAAATAAGCTGAGTGGTGTAAGGCAATATGAAAACAGTCCAGTCCGCTGCAGTGCTCTTCTGTTCTATTCTCCATTCTGACCACATGTTATTTGATAGGACAAGCTCAACCCTTTCCCTACAGTCCTTAAAGAGGGTTTTCCAAAATTATAGGAGCTTCCATCAAATTATCTTACTGTTGACACTGTTGCTCTGCCTCACAAAAGCTCATTTTTCCCAAGCTGCTGTACCAACTGCTTGGGTCTAAGTTTGTTTCAGGTCCACATAGACTTCACTAAAAAGCCTCCCAGGGTCTCTATTCATGTCAGAAGTCAAGAGACTGAAATGTTGCATTATCTTTGATTAGAAATCTGGCCTCAAATGGATGGAATTTGAAAATATCATCCTGAGCAAGGTAACTCAGTCACAAAAGAACAAACATGGTATGTACTCACTGATAAGTGGATATTAGCCCAAAAGTTCGGAATACCCAAGTTTCACTTTACAGTAACCGCTGTACTGAGAGTGAGGTCCCAGATGGAGGAGTGGGAGAAGAGACTGAAGGAGCTGAGGGAGTTTGCAATCCCATGGAGGGAGCAACAGTGTCAAGCGGCCCGACTCACCCCCCCCCCCGCAGTCCTCCTGGAGGCTGGACCACCAACCAAAGAATACACATTGAGGGACCCATGGCATATGTGGCAGAGGAGGGCCTTGTTTGCATTCAGGGGGAGGAGAGGCCCTTGGGCCTGAGAGTGTTAGAGGCCCCAGTAAAGGGGAATGTCAAGATGGGAATATGGGAATGGATGGGCGGGTGGGTGGGTGGGAGGTGGAATTCCCTCATAGAGGCAGGGAGGGGGAGGGGATATGGGTTTTCCAAAGAGGAGACCTGGAAAGAGGGAAACATTGGAAATGTAAATAAACTATCAAAAAATAAATAAATAATTAAAAAAAAAAAAAAAGAAATCTGGCCTCAGCCTCATAGGTAGCAGAGGATGGCCTTGTTGGGCATCAGTGGGAGGAAATGCACTTGGTCCTGTGAAGGCTCAATGCTCCAATGTAGGGGAATGCCAGGGCAGGGAGGCAGAAGTGGGTGGGTGAGTGGGGGAACACCCTCATAGAAACAGGGCGAGGGAGAATGGGATAGGGGTTTCTGGAGGAGAAACCAGGAAAGGGGATAACATTTGAAATGTAAATACATAAAATATCTAATTAAAAAAAAAAACAGTGGGAAAAAAAAAGAAAGAAAATGAGCCTAAAGTCCTTGCTATATAGGAAAACCTGTCCTATATAGGTATTTTTACTTAAAGATTAGGTCTGTTTGGCCATTTGAGAGTTTTATTTGTAAATTGTGAATTATTCTAAAATATTGTGATGTTTAGGGTAGATGCATGTAAATAACATTACAAAAGGAACCATAGGGATTTTCAATAAAACATTTTTGTTGTAAATCCATGTGCTACTTTCTCTACTTTCTTTCCACTTATACAAGAGCAAAATGTGGGCACAGCAAGGAGGTGGAGATCAAAACAGAGCAGGCAGTGTGTGAAGCATAAGCAGCCATTCCAGATAAACTCAGGGAAATCCTCCTTTTGTCTTTGATAATGGCATGGATCCCATTTGTGTGGAACACTAGAGTGCATTTAGATTAAGTGTTCTCTTCAGCTTGGTTCATATGCTCTTGAAGATTCTGAGAGCAGGAAACTGAATGATGCCAGACAGCTTATCCTGAGCTTTGGAGAGATTATCCCCCAAGTTCGCTGGCAGGCCTGCAGAAGGTGACCTGCCTGTTATCTCAGAACGCTCCACACTGGGGAGATCGTCAGCACCATTATGGCCCTTGCGCCTGTAAATGTCTTTAAGCAGCTTTAGATTCAAGATATACAGCATGGGCCTCGAGCAGGAAACTGCATGGGCATGGTTTCTTGGCTAGGCCTTGTTTAGAAACATTGCTCATATCTTTGAGTTTGACAGGGAAATAGCAGCTGTTTTGGGATCATTTGGCCATCTGTTCTTTATTGCTTATATTATTAACATTTACCAGGGCTAATTGGTATTTTGAAGTGACTAAGATAGTTGATCAAGAAATATCAAACTATGTTTATCATGATGCTTGTTTTTAAAATGCCAGAGGCAGCAACACTTACTTAGTGTTGTCTCAACACTGACACTGAATCCACCTGCCTAAAGTCTCACTGTGATCAGAAGAGAAAACACAGAGTAGCTGCTCTCTTTAAATTTCAGTATGAACTCGATATAACCAAATTCCTTCACAGTCCCAGGCAATAAGAATCTCTATCACTCAAAAGATACTTCAGAGTCATCCTAAAGTTTTAAAATTATTATTTATTTTTATGTTTTTATGTTTATTGTTATATTATTTTGGTAGTTTGGAGGTTTCAGAGATGCTAGAATTATACTTAATACTGAATTTTTGTTGATGAGTATTTATTGTCTATATATGGGTTTAATAAAAACATTTCATACAAGTATATCATGTATTTTGACTATATGTACCTATTCCTGTGACAACCTGACCATGTTTTGGGGAGGACTGAGGAAGGACTTTGGAACTTTGAGCTAAAGAGCCATTGGAATGTTACAAGCTCTGTGGGGTGTTCTGTAGGAGCTTGGAAGATAATGTTGCAGAACAGTGCAGAAGATGGAGGCCTGGCTTGTGAAATTTCAGAGGGAAGATTAAAGACTCTTATCAGGACCATTGCTAGTTGGATTTAAGATTCTGTGGTTTTGGTTAGCTGGGGCTGAAGATCAGCTGTGATTAATGAGATACCAGAACTACTAAAGCAAAATCATTGTATTGCTGGGACTATTGATGCTGGTTAGCTGGAGCTAAGAAATTGGTGGTGATTAAGAAGAGACCAGCATCATTGAGGTGACATCTTCTGGGAAGTGTTTTCTGAGAGCATAAAGAGGCTGTATTCCGGAGATTGCCAGGGTTGTACCTTGTGCTGTGGCTGGACTTAGTAATGTGTAAGAGTCACCCAGGTGGTACTGATTTTGAAGGCATGAAGGAGTCGTGAAGAGCTGAGGCCTGGGCACTGTGAGAGGCCGCAGAAGGCCATTGGTGAAGGTGCAGTCTCAGTTACAATTGATGACCCAGGACTGAAGGGGTCAGGCAAAGGAGGTGAGGCTTGGCACCATGAAGAGAGCCTATGAGAGGCTGTTGGTAAAGCTTAGTTGCAGCAGAAGACAGCATTGTTTTGGAGATTCCACTACCATGAGAGGACTACCAAGAACAGCAGTAGCAGTGGAGTACAGGTATCTGGAGCCTAGAAGACAAGGTGTGTGCTACAAGGCGCAGATCTGGAGAAGTGACTCAAGCCCTTAGAGGAATCCAGAAGAAGATCGTGAGTGGATCCCAGACACTGGATGGTTGGAGTTTGATTTTGCATTTGATTGTGACTATGACCTGATATTTTTCCTTTTTTGTGGAACCCACAGTTAAAAGACTTTGAATTTTAAGAGATTGGATGTTTAAAAGGGACTGAAATGTTAATATGCGTGAATTTGCAAAGACTGTGGGACTTTTAAAGTTATTTAGATCTTGGGGATGAATAAGAAAGTAAGGGTTGAGGCTTAATGGTGATGTGTTTGTGTGTCAAGATGACAAAGGGTCAATTGTACTGGCTAGTTTTGTGTGTCAACTTGACACAAACTGAACTTATCACAGAGAAAGGAGTTTCAGTTGAGAAAATGCCTCCATGAGATCCAGTGGTAAGGCATTTTCTTAATTAGTGATCAAGGGGGGAGGACCCCTTGTGAGTGGTACTACCTGTGGGCTGGTAGTCTTGGACTCTATGAGAAAGCAGGCTGAGCAAGCCAGGAGAAGCAAGCCAGTAAGCAGCATTCCTCCATGGCCTCTGCATCACCTCCTGCTCCTTGACCTGCTTGAGTTCCAATCCTGACTTCCTTTCATGATGAACAGCAGCATGGAAGTGTAAGCTCAATAAACCCTTTCTTCCCCAAATTGCATCTTGGTCATGATGTTTCTGCAGGAATAGAAACCCTGACTAAGACAGTACCCCACACTCTCTTTTGTCCCTGTCTTCCTAACTTCTACTCCAATTCATTCTTTTAGATAGTCCCTACCTCACGTATATGTGTGTATGTATGTATGTATGTATGTATGTATGTATGTGTGTGTGTGTGTGTGTGTGTGTGTGTGTATAAGTCTATGTACCTACATAAAACCTATAATCCACAATTGGTAAAAACATGACATTTGTCTTTCTGATTCTAATTTAGTATAATATGATTTCCAGATGTATCTATTTTCATCTGTAAAATGCTGAATAATGGCTGGAACTCAATAAATGTACCTAGAATTGTGGCTACACAACTATATTGTGGGCCAATTCTAAGTGATAAAATAATGGCAGAGCTTCTGCTTTGGACTTGAGTGGTGAAAAATGTAAGAATTGCTGGTTTATGCAACTAACAGTTATTGAAAGCTTCCTAAATATGGCCATTTTGCTTGAATTGCTATAATATCTTTCATCTTCTTTTTCTGTGTATGTAGTCTTTCTAACATTTTCACTCTACACACCTCTATAGTCATATCATCTAACATATATCATCATTCTGTAATATAAATTCCTTTGAATTATTACTCTAAAATATTTTACTATTTCTCTGTACATCTTTGAAGTGTTGATATAGTGGCAAAATTTCATTATGATATATTCGTGTGTGTTTATATGTTTTTAATCACAGTGTCTTTTTTTTTTTTTAATCACAGTGTCTTATACCTCATGCTTCTGTAGGGGTTCTTGCTATGTTTAGAATTGATCTTCCCTTTCTTTATCTGAAAATAATCCTATGTGTCCATAAAAACTTGGCAAAAATGTTTTATTCTAATTTCCAATCCATGCCTGATTTGTTCTAAACATCCTGTGTTTTCAGTGTATTAGTTCCTACTCTAGGGGATGTGTTACTTGAGCCATTGTTTACTTTTTGTTGTGCTTAAATTCCTGGATGTCAATATTTCATCTTCTGTTTACTTCTGGAGTAGTATTCATTGGATCAGACATTTAGTGGCTTTCCAAAAAGATTTTGATAAAAAGATATATCCGCATCATTGTTAATTGATAATCTTTTAAAGCTATTGTAAGGTTAAAGTGTTCATAAACTGCACTCCATCATTCAATTCTTGCACTAACAGCTGGATGCATTCACTATCTTTTTCTTTATTTTGCATACCACCTAATGTTTGTAAAAAAAAAAAAAAAAGACTATCAAAACCCTTTTGATCTGGGGTACAATGGTGAGATGCAAACAAGGGTACTACACACTCAGAAAATTCACTGAAATTGTGAATGAATCTTTAAAAGATCTCTAAGATGTAGGTGCAACAGATATGCTCATTTCACTAGGAGCACATCAAAATCATAAAGAAATTATGTACTTCCTCACTGTTTGACTTCACTCAATAGTGCGTTTATGATTTAAACTCATCTTACCTGATTTTCTAGCCAATATTCAGCGTGTTACAATGCATCTCACACAGAGTACTCTATCTCGACAGAAGAGTCAACTTATATTAAGACAAAGAAAACATGATTCTAAAATGTCTTAGTCTAAATGATAAGAGGTGATGCCATTGATACTCAAGATAGTATTATGTAAGTAAATAGGCAGAGAATTCAACATAAATCTTTTCTTGGACACATGGAGAATATAACACAGGAAAGGGCTTTGAAGAGGATTGACATCATTTTAACAGTGGGATCATATAAAAATGCCTTAGATCTACAGAGTCTATGGAAGGATCATGACAAGATGAATGTGACTCAAAGAGACATGATGAAAGTTTTCAAAGAGCTGAGAAAATGGTCAAATTGTATAAAAAAATTAAGATTCCATTTTATACATTTTTATTAAGATACTTTGAAAACAGTAAAATAAATTTGACCTGTTAGGTATGTTAGGGTCATTTCAGAGCAGAAAGAGATTAGGACCACAGAGTCTATTAAGAGACAGTTTCAATATCTAGTTACAAAGAAAACAATGAGATAAATAATGATGTGGATAGCTATCTAGGAGTAGTTGTAAGGCGTAATAAAGTTTCTATAGGATTTCAACCTCATAGTGTATGTTACCTAGGGTAACATGGGAATCGAGGAAGGAGCATCCTGTGAAGAGTTATACAGATCCTGGGGTCACAGAGCCTTTAGCTACTTTATTATAACTGGTTGAAGACATTTTCTGTCATCAGAGAGACATATTGTAACCATAGTAACCCCATTTATTTTTATTGAAATATATTTATATTGAAGCTGATTCCAAAGGTTTTGTGACAATCCACAGTAACAATGATAGGTTTTGTGTTTTGAAAAAAAATATTATTTTCTTGTCAAAAATGGTAGGCTCAAATTGTTTATCATTTTCTTCTTATGGAAATTTTACTTCTTCTTTGTTGCAATTTCTTTATCACACTGGTGGCTTGTAAATTAAACCTAGCATTCATCAATCTGGAAACCACAAAAGTTCATTAGATTGAACTATAGAAATGAAAAAGCTACAAAAGAGACTGAAGTAAGATGTTTAGGATAATAGAGAACAGAATCAATTAAGATATAAGTTTATCCTGATGGTTATAAACCTCTGGGTTATAAAGACTATAAATTTAGTCTAATAATATGATCTCTCTTGTTAGCTCACAAACACATGAAGACTAAGTAAAAAGCAATTGTTTTATGAAGTAGAATATGGCTCTAAATTCCTTTAATTGTTTTAATTATAATTTAAATATATTTGCAACAGCTGATAACTATATAATCATATGAGTAAAGATTCTAGTAGAAGAGGAATAATTTTAAGATAATTTTTCTGATTGCAATATACTGCATAAAATAATATATATACATATATATCAGCATCATAATTATAATTTTGTAATTGCCTTATATGATATACTATTTATTTCTTATACATATATGTGCATACATAAATGTAATTGGAGTTGCTCCTTCTGTGTCTCTGCTTTTATTACACACACACACATGTTGATATATTTTAAATTACTTTTATTATTTAAATATTGAAATAAATTGAGACTGTCATATATGAGCCCTGTATTTGAATCATATTCACCTCCTCCCTTTATAATTTCTATCCCTCTCAAATTTATGACCTTTTCCTTAATTATTGTTTTATACCTATATTTATCAATATATGTGATATATATGCATGTATATTAATGCAACCCTCTTACATTTAGTATTGGTCATATGTATAGCTGATAAAGTCTTAGATTAGTTAACAAGTTTGTCTCAGAAAAAACAAAACAAAACAAAAGAAAAACCCTACTTTCCCTTTCAGCAACAATTAGTTGCTTGTAGCTTTTTATCTATGGGTAGGGTTTTGTGAGATTTTTTTCCATCTATGTTGGCAATGTCAATGGATGTTCTCATTGTTTAGGTCTAATTTAGTCAACTATATTTCTGAGAGTTTGCAGGTACAACTTTGATTTCATATATAAAAAACAGTCTTATAGCAGACATCCTGATCTTTGGCTACAGCAATTGTTCTGGACCTTCTTTGTTGACATTTGTGGTCCTTAGAAATGGAAGATGTGTTATGAATATTGGGATTGAGTAGTCCAACCAGTTATTCTCTAGATTTTGATCAGTTGTGGATTTCTGCAATGGACTCTATTGTGAAGGAAGCTTCTTAGATTAGGGGGTCAGAACTACACTTCTCTGTGGGAGAAAGGCAAATATTTATAATGCATTTAGAACATGTACTGGTTTCTTTGTCAAAGATCAAGTGTCCATAGGTATGTGGGTTTATTTCTGTGTCACAGTTTCTATTCCATTGATCAACTTGTCTGTCTCTGTATCCTATGCGGGTTTTATCACTATTGATCTGTAGTATAGCTTGAGGTCAGGGATGGCGATTTCCCCAGAAGTTCTTTTATTGTAGAGAATTGTTTTCACTATCCTGGGATTTTTTGTTTTCCCATATGAAATTGAGAATTGTTTTTTCCATGTCTCTAAAGAATTGAGTTGGATTTTTTGGGGGAGATTTCATTGAATCTGTAGATTGCTTTAGGCAAGATGACCATTTTTACTCTGTAAATCCTACTGATCCAGGAGCATGGGAGATCTTTCCATCTTCTGAGTTCTTTGATTTTTTTCTTCAGAGACTTGAAGTTCTTGTCATACAGATCTTTCAGTTCCTTGGTTAGCGTTACACCAAGATATTTTATATTATTTGAAATATAAAACCCATATTTATCACCTTGTACTAAGTTCAAGTTCAAGTGGATGAAGGATCTCAGCATAGAACCAGATACACTGAGTCTAATAGGAGAGAAATTGGGAAATAGCCTTGAATGCATTGACCAGGGGGAAACTTCCTGAACAGAACACCAGTGACTTAGGTTCTAAGATCAACAATTGACAAATGGGACCTCATAAAAGTGAAAAGTTTCTGTAAGACAAAGGACAGTATGATAAAATGGCAAAGTACAGACTGGGAAAAAAATCCTCACTAACCCTACTTCCAATAGAAGGATAATATCCAAAATATAAAAAGAAATCAAGAGGTTAGACTCCAAAAAAACCAAATAACCTAATTAGAAAATGGGGTACAGAGCTAAATAGAGTATTCTCAGTAGAGGAATCTTAAATGGCCAAGAAGCACTTAAAGAAATGTTCAACATCCTCAGTTATCAGAGAAATGTAAGTCAAAATGACTCTGAGATTCCACTTCACACTAATAAGAGGGATAAATTCAAAATCTCAAGTGACAGCATATACTGGCAAGGATGCAGAGAAAGAGGAACACTCCTCCATTGCTGGTAGAATTGTAAGCTGGTACAACTACTCTGGAAATCAATCTGGCTATCCTTCAGAAAATTGGAAATTGTTCTACCTAAAGAGCCAGCTATATCACTCCTGGGTATATACCCAAAAGATATTCTACCATACTATAAGGACACATTCTCCACTGTGTTCATAACAGCCTTATTTGTAACAGCCAGAAGCTGGAAACAACTCAGATGTCCCTCAACTGCAGAATGGATAAGAAAATATGTTTATTTATACAATGGAATACTATTTAGCTGTTAAAGTTGAGGACATCATGAACTTTGGAGGCAAATGGATGGAACTAGAAAATACCATTCTGAGCATGCATACATGCATGGTATGTACACAGTGATAAGTGGATATTAGTCCAAAGTACATAATACCCATGATACAACTCACCAATCATATGGAGTTTAACAAGAAGGAAGACCCAAGTGAATATGCTTCAGTCCCAGTTAGAAGGGAGAACAAATTAATCACCAGAGATAGAGGGAGGGAGGGACCTGGATGGGAGAGAGGAGGGGGAGAGGAAAGGGAGCAGGATCAGTTATGGGAAGAGACAGGAAAGAAACCCAGAAGGCCAAGAGAATGAATGTAAATATGTAGCTGCAGGGAGAGGGGAGCTCTACAAAGTCCCAGGGACCTGCAATGTGAGAACTTCCCTGGACCTAATGGGGATGACCTTAGCCAAAATGCTCAACAGTGGGAGATGGAAACTGAAGAAACTACTTCCAGTAGATAGACAGACCCCCAGTGGGGGCAATGGGGCTACCCACTTACTTTCAAAATTTTTGATCCAGAATTGGTCCAGTATAAGCAAATACAGGGACACAAATGGAGCAGAGACTGAAGGAAAGGCCATCCAGTGACCAGCCCAATTTGGGATCAATCTCATGCTCAGACGCCAAACCCTGACACTATTATTGATGCCATGTTGTGCTTGCAGACAGGAGCCTAGCATGGATGTCATCCAAGAGGCTCTAATAGCAGTTGACTGAGACAGATGCAGATACTTATCAGCAACCATTGGACTGAGGTCAGGGACCCCTATGGAAGAGTTAGGAGAAAGATTGAAGGAGCTGAAGAAGATGGCAACCCCATAGGAAGACAATTTCAACTAACCTGGACCCCTGAGAGCTCCTGTTGACTAAGACACCAACCAAAGAGCATACATGGGGTAGTGTCTGGGCCTTGACACATATGTAGCAGAGGACTGTCTCATCTGGCCTCTGTGGGAGAAAATATACCTCATCCTGTAGAGACTTGATGCCCTAGTGAAGGGGCATACTTGGGGGCATGATGTCGGGTGAGTGAGTGGGGAAGCAACTTCTCAGAAGCAAAGAGCAGGGGACCCCTCTGGGAAGGGGGCCCAGAAGCGGGGGCAACATTTGGAATATAAATAAATAAAATAATTTAATAAACGGATTTTAAAACAAAAAATAAAAGCAAAGACATCAACAAAAGGAATTATGCCAACTTCAAAAAAAGAAAGTATACTGGTTTAGTAAAATTGCAATAGTAGTTTTTCCTCTAGAGTCCATGACCTCTTCATTTGCTAGATTTGCAGTCTAAGTATGATTCTTCTCTATGAGTGGGCTATGAGTACCCAAGATATAAGCATGCCATTGAGCCTATCTTGCCTTGATGATCATTGTTGCAGTTTATAGGTTTTTCAGCTAGGATTATTGATTGTGTGTTTCCCCTACCCCCTCCCCTTGGCAGTTTACACTACATCTTTCAAAAAGTGAGATAGTCTTCAGAAGAGGCTTCCCGGTCAGTTTCAGTTTGATTTCTACAAGTCCTATTTCTAAAGGGTAATGTCTTCAGCAATAGGGTCCTACCTTTACGTTCTAGGAGGGAATCATTCGAAAGAGCAATAGCCTATATTATGTTAGGAGGTTCTTTGACTCTTCTAACCAAAAACTTGAAAAAAGGTTTTCTATGCTTATCCCTAGGGTTTTTGTTAGGTAGTTTAAGGCATTATCATCATGACTTTATTCATATTATCACAGTGTGATTTAACTGATTAGATTATTTGTACACCATAATCCTCTAGATTGGTCACTGTAATGAAGCATTTGAGACAGGTTATACAGGAAGTAGAGAACTTTGATTCAGGTTTGCCATCAGTTTTAGGTCACTATAATTGATTAAATGATGCAGGCTATATGGGATGGATAGAGAAATTTACTTTGGCTGGCAGTCCTGGAGGCTGTAGTCAATAATAACAGCAGTGTCATTCGATTGGCCTCTGAAAAGGGAAAAAACATCATAGTAGAAGCATATGTTGGACTGAGAGTTCATATTTCTAGCCAGAAAGAACATAAGGAGGAACTAGAAAGAGGATGGGGTTTTGTTGTCTCACTAAAGAATACATCTCAAACGAATTAAGGACCTGCCACAGGCCTTACTTCCTGAAGATCCATAGTACAGCAATATAGCGATTCTGACTGAAAGATTCTTGCAGATTTTTCATATGAAACTTGAGGTATCTCACGTGTGATCATAAAACAATGTCCATGTCACAGGGCAAAATCCATTCATTCCCTTCATAAGCATCTCAAAAGCTATGTTCTCAGCAGTGCTGAATGTCCAAGTTCAAGGTTTTCCACAGAGTAGAATCAATTGTGACCTTTTATAACTAGATAAAAGGAGAAGAAAAAGTTAGAGAATTTATGTATTTCCCAAATACAGTGCTGGCACAGGCAAGAAACAAGGGTTCCTATTCCAAAAGGTGACAAGACTATATAAGGGAGGATTTCAGCTTAAAGTCAGAATGGGACCCAGCATGGAAAATATATAGTATACATGTCTGGATGGAATTTAAGTCACACTGTTGTGGAAAGCATGCTTCTATGTTTCTAGGGGCTCAAATGTTTCCCCCAGAGCTTTACTAATTGAATCCCATATCGCCCATCTTGAACTGACTCTATACACTGCTTGCAGTTTCTTCTGCAGAGCTTGCATTCTCTGGCTATTCTGTTGTCCTGAGGTATCTACTGAAACTTCTCTCCTACTACTTTATTATGTTTTGCTCCATCGGGAGCACTATGCAGGGCTCTTGCTCTCACTATGCTGCCTGAACTGATTGCCTTGCCCACCTGTGTTTGAAATTTCTGAAGCAACTTCCATTTTCCCATAACTCTTGGTATCTGCACACATGCAAAATCAACATCAAGATGACAATGCCAGAGTGCTTTGCTGAGTGAACACAGAAAAATCAATCTTCAGACAGTCCTGGGCATGTAGGACATCTCAGGGCTTTTTCTTGAAACAAATCTGTTCTTGAAAGTTTTTGCAACAACTTTCCATTTTCCGTGTATCTGAGCCTGGGGCAGGAGTAGTCTCTAGGTTTCTTAGATTCCCCTGGAGGCACTTTTTTTCATTTTGCCCTGATTCAGGATAGTGGGCTTCACTTCTAAGACCAACCTCTTTAATAATTGACCCGTCTCTGCCTGCTATTTTCTAAAGGGACATGGAGGAGGAATAGATCTCTAAAAGAGCAGAGATGGAGGGAGGAACTGAGAGGACTGGAAGAAGGTGAAACTGTGGCCATGCTATATGAGAGAAGAATAAATAAAAATAAATAAGTGTATCCTTTCTAGTCATACCTTTAACTGACCTTTCTGTCCCTGTTCTAGGCAACTTCAAGTTTTGTAAATCACTCTGTTCTATTTTGCTGCTAATTCTCACTGCAGGTTTTTCTAAAATCTGGCAGGAATGCCCATGATGTGGCCTGAAGGCTTTGCTGTTTTTATATCTATGTCCAATAAGCTAGCATATTGCCTTTCACTTAGCCTCCCAGGACATCTCAGGGCAGGGATCAAATGCATACATATTTTTGCCATGGGTAACAAGGATAGTCTTTACCACAGGTTCCATGAAAACTCTTATTTCTATCCAAAGCCATCCCAGTTTCCCATCTCCATCAGAATTATCTGTTTAACTTGTCTTTCTGTACATTACTGATCTGAATCCTACTACATTCCTCTTGTGTCACTGCAAACTTCTTGCATCCAAGTTCCTGACTTGAGTTCCTGCTCTTATTCTCTTGAATGACAGATTACAAATAAATCCCTTCTTCCTCGTGGTGATTTTAATTATGGTGTTTCATCACAATAGAAACCCTTACTAAGACAGACACTGGTAACAGGAGTTGGGTATTGTACTGAGTGTTTGCTCCATGAATATTAAAACCCCAGTGTAAATCCTCAAGACTCATGTGAAAACTTGGGCATAGTAGCATATGTTTGTAATCTCAAGTGCTATGGCATGGATAGGAAGTAGGACTGAGGCAGGAGAATCACTGGCGCTGGGTGTCAACTGCAGTTCAGCTGGGGATCTTGTCTCAAGGTAAAGGTGAAGAGTGATAGAGAAGGACAGCTGATGCCCTCTGACCTCTGCATGTGTGCACAGACATATACACTGCATGCATGTATAAACACATATGTACATAGACATCATCTATATGTACCACACGTACAATCATGGAGAAAGAAACTGGAGAAAGAAATACCTATACACTTTGACTTTATAATTTTTTCCAGATAAATGTCAGTGCAAAATTTTCTGGCTCAATCTTTTATGTCTTCCAAGTGAAGTGGTGTTTAAAATAATAACAGCAGGGCTAGCAAGAGGGTGTGGCAGGTAGTGGTATTTGTCATATTAGACTGGTCACCTGAGTTCAAGCTCCAGAGCCCATCTAAAGGTGGAAAGAGAGAAGCAACTCCACAAAGTTGTCCCATAGCCTCTACATGTGTACTGTGGCATACACAATTGGGTGCATGAACACACACACATGCACACACAAACACACACACATATATACAAACATACACACACACACACACACACACACACACACAGAGAGAGAGAGAGAGAGAGAGAGAGAGAGAGAGAGAGAGAGAGAGAGAGAGAGAGAGAGAGAGGTTTCTTTAGAGCATCATTGAAATTTGCAATGGTCTTTGTTATTTTGCTTCAGGACCCTGACGATTGTTCTGTGAATGATTGATCTTCAAGTTTCTCATTTATAAAGTTAGTGAAAGCAAAATAAAAATGATAGAAAATATGACCTGATCCAAGTAATATATTTTATCCACCAGAGAGCTAGCATGCTCATGGATATAACTAGGATGTCACACTTGCCTCAGGAGAGAGGAAGAGCAATGTGGTCTTCCACATCTCTCTGGCACTGGGCAGTGCTCAGTCACAGGGAAGCTTTGCAGCTCTTAAGCTGGGCATAAAGAATGTGTGTGCACTCTCGCTCATGTCCATTATTTTCCCTTTCCTTCTCTTTCCTCCTCCCCACCTCCTGTCTCTCTAGCTCTCATTTTCTGTCTTGATATTGTGGACTGAACCTGTCATCTTACACTTTCAAAGTTACACTACCACTGAGATACTCTAAACCCCTTCAAGAGATTCCCAAGTTAAACATTCTGCATTTTCTTGTTTTTCTAATTAAAGAAAAAAACAAACTAAAAGAAAACTCACTTTTTAAATCTCCCTTGGATTATAAACATGTGGTTATCTCTGAGCTAAATAATATACTAGCTGGAGAAAAACCCTGAGTTAACAAACATATATCACCCAAAGTAAAACTCATAAATGGTGATGTGTTGGTTTTTATCATTTATAGTTGTTTTATTTTGATTGTGTTAAAAATTGAAAGTTAAATAATTAACTCTGATTATAGACTACTGTTTAGGATTATTTTACATTTCTAATGCATAAATAAAGTGGCCTGAGATGTTCTGTACTGAGAGGTGGTGATTGTTCTTTCAGCAAAGCTGATGCAGATACTTATGACAAAAGAGTAAGGAAGAGCTACTCTGGTTGGATGTAGAAGTATCTGAGGAAGCCAAGTGTTTATAAATGATCAGGGCATGGCACATTTTTATATAAAAATATTTTAATATTCAAAATAGAATTAGCTGTAATGTTATTCTATCTACACAGTGACTTCTAGAGGCGGTGCTTAAAGAATATGGTCATACATTAATGCTCTGGAATCCACTCAAAGGTCACACATCTTATCTTGAGGTCAGAGATACTTAGCATTAATTTTACATTAGAATTAGCTGAGGAGCTTTTAAAAATTCTGTGACTCAGAACTCACCTGCACATATTAAATTAGAAGCTTGAGATGAAGCCTACGATGATAGTCTTATCCTAGATTGGACTACCTTGGATTTAAAAAGTCTGAAATTTCATTTTTATTTTTAATTTCTAAAATTAGATTCCATACCTTCTTAATAAATTGATACTTTAACTTTTAAAGATAACTTTAGCATTGCAGCTAGTTTGTAGTAAATGTATTTAAAACACTTTAATATACATTATTTTCAGAATGATATATAATAATATAAAAATTACATTTACTAAGTTTACTTCTTTCTAGTCAGTTATCTGAATTAAAAGATTATATATATATATGGACATGACTAGGGGACAGATGAATATGTGAGTGCAGGTTCCCATAGCAACCAGAGATGTCCAATCCCTCTGGAGCTGGAGTTATAGGTAGTATGAGCTGTCTGATGTGGGTGCTGGGACCTGAGCTCAGGTAAGATCAGTACACACTCTTAAGCTCTGAGCCATCTCTCTAGCCTCTAAATTATCTGATATTCTTTCTTACCAATTAATAACAGCATTGAAGTCTCAGCCTACTCTAAATTTCATGCCACAGTTTTCCAAGCACTAATTTGTCTTAAAAAAAAAAAAATGATAGCTTCACTTTGGCAGTTAACTAATTAACTGGTCCTTAAACCATTTGGATTATGTGGCCTTCACTAAATCATAATTTAGAAATGAAATCTATGGACTTCACAGTTCTTCCCTTCCAGACTCTTTCCTCATGAAACATAAAAGAAAGACTATGGAATAATCATGTTTAATCTCCTGCTACTTTTAGGGATATTGACTCACATGTTTAGGGCAGAAATGCTGTTAGACCTATCTGTACAGCCGCTGCTGTCTTGTTTTACACTCATATCTGGACCTTAATTTTATTCCTGTATTCTTTCTATATATCTCTTTCATTGGAGTTGGTTAAAAGATACTTGAAATTCACATTATTGTCTGCTATGTGGTTTGCATATTTGTTTTTATATGGGTTTTTAATTCAATCTCCATGACAACTATATGACTTAGGCATTACGTGTGGCATTTTTTCAAATAAGAAAAGTAATTTAGGTTAAAAATTTAATAATTTCTCTTGGCTAAAAAGTAGTAGGACTCAGGCGTGGATGTGGTATCATGTACCTAAGCCTATTAATTTCATATATATATGCAATATACATATATATATAATATATATATATTATATATATATACATGATTTGATGTACAAGTGTGTTTACATTTGTGTAGATGTATGATAGATGTATGGGTGTGTGTGCATGTGTGAATGTGCTTGTGGAGGCCCAAGTTTGAAGTCAGAAGGTTTTGTTTTATTTTGCAAATGGCTTTTTACTTCGATCTTGAGGTAGCGTTTCTCAACTGAATCCAGAGCTCACTGATAAGGCTCCCCCATATAGCCAGCTAGCTCTGGGAACCCAATTTCACTTTCTTGAGTGCTAGAGCTATGTGTGGCCTACCATGCCTACCCAGAATCCTAGGGATCAAAACTTTGGTATTTGTATTTACCCAGAAAGCATTTTCACCACAGAGCCATTTACCCAACCCCAGCTGAGTTTTTTGTTATATTATATAGTGATTTTTATATAATGCATTTTATAAGATATTTTATTATCTTGTGATTACTTGTCATAAATAATTGGTGCACATTCAATGTATATTTAATTACCCAATGACACAATTTTCTCTTCTCCTGAAGAAACCTGCCTTCATTTTCCATGTATCTCAATAAGCATTGTATTGTATCTTAATGTATTTATGCTACAGACATTTTGGTAACTACTGTGCTGAACACTCATAGATATAAGGCATAATGCAAGCAGTGTATTAGGATTTGAATTTGGAATCTAAGCACCCATGAAATTCACTTTGCAGATTAAATGAATTAAAGCCTATTTGCTAGACTCATTATTGTTAACTTCGAGAGACTATCAACTGACTGGGCAGATTTTCTGTTTCACTGACAGAATTTTCCTTGAAGCTTTAGATGGGAGAGATTTTCTCATCTTACCGTGATATAACTATTGATGATGGAGCTTTCTGATTTATACTTTAAAGAACTTGCAGATGGATGATGAGATGATATTATTAGGCATTCTAATAATCAACATGCCCTGTTTATCCCTCATCAACAATCCGGTCTTACAAAACTGCTGCATGCAGATATGTATTTCTGGTAGTACATTTACACACACACACACACACACACACACACACACACACACACACACACACACATACACACACCTGTCAAAAGCACAAAACCCCAAAATCAATATATCTCACACCAAAGTAGGCAATTATATGTTTCCCTATCCAAATTATAACTGAATGGCACAAGATCATTCTTTTTTTTTTTTTTTTTTTTTTTGATACTTTATTTACATTTCCAATGTTTCCCCCTTTCTAGGTATCCTCTTTGGAAACCACTTATCCTCTCCCCCTCCCCCACCTCTATGAGGGAATGCCACCTCCCACCCACCCGCCCACCCACTCCCATATTCCCACCTTGACATTCCCCTTTTCTGGGGCCTCTCCTCCCCCATGATGGCCAACAAGGCCCTCCTCTGCCACATATGTGGTCTGAACCATGGGTCTCTCCATGTGTATTCTTTGGTCCAGCCTTCAGGAGGACTGGGGGGAGGGTCAGGCCAGTTGACACTGTTGCTCCCTCCATGGGGCAGCAGACTCCCACAGCTCCTTCAGTCCCTTCTCCAACTCCTCCATCTGGGACCTCACTCTCAGTCCAGCAGTTACTGTAAAGTGAAACTTGGGTATTCCGAACGTTTTGGCTAATATCCACTTATCAGTGAGTACAAACCATGTTCGTTCTTTTGTGACTGAATTACCTCGCTCAGGAT
>CM052702.1:1424515-1439105 GCA_028551405.1 Uromys caudimaculatus
CCTCATGAAATTGCAAAGCTTCTTTAAGGCAAAGGACACTGTCAATAGGACAAAACGGCGACCAACAGATTGGGACAAGATCTTTACCAATTCTACGTCCGATAGAGGGCTACTATCCAACATATACAAAGAACTCAAGAAGTTAGACTCCAGAAAACCAAATAACCCCATCAAAAAATGAGGAACAGAGCTAAACAGAGAATTCTCAACTGAGGAAATTTGCAGGGCTGAGAAGCACCTAAAGAAATGCTCAACATCTTTAGTCATCAGGGAAATGCAAATCAAAACAAGTCTGAGATTCCACCTCACACCAGTCAGAATGGCTAAGATCAAAAACTCAGGTCACAAGATCATTCTTATTCCCCAACATTTTTGCTTTCTCTTAAATGTTTCTCCTTAAGTCTTAAGATAGCTGCCATCCACAGATTTCCTGAGTGATCACTCCTACGTGTTGTCTCCTACATCTTGCCTCTTCATCATCTTTCAATTGCGTTTTCCTCACTATTGCTAGATCTGCAAGTTCTCATTCACTACATACTGAACAGTCAATGCAACTCTCTTGAGCTCACTCCTATCACATGTTCTTAAAATATTGCCTACATTCTCAGTATTAAATTCAGAATGATTTCTTTTTTCATCTAATTCAGCTGTTTTTGTATCTCCTATCATATGAACTCTAATAATCTACATATAAAATTTTTCTTGTTTCTTTGGTGCATAGTGCATAGTTACTTCCAATGGTCCTCTCCTTAATGGTGCTGTCCCAACCCTACATATTCAACTCAGAGTCCATGCCATAAACACCTTATTGTTTTGATTGTATTCACAACAATAACAAGTGAGAGGCTTTCATTCAATAAGTTTTCCTTGACGGAATGAAAATATTAGATCTTGTGTAGCTTGCTTGCTGCCCCTAGAATTGAAATCCTTGGCTGAAAAAGTGCATGCCAGTTTTTGTGGGATCAAATTTGTTTCTGCTGGGAGTCGTATTTCATCTTTTCTCTTCAGAAGACTTCTTCCTGATCTTCTGAGGACTCTTTCCAAAGTTCCCTTTGTTGAGCACCTTTCTGGGAAGTGTCGACAGACCTTCCCTTTTGTTCTTTCATCCTTCCAACCCTGTCTTTAAAGTAACTCCTATCAGCTTCTTATACCAACTCTCCGGCATACAATAAGTGCTGCCTTTGTGCCTGTGGGTGTCCATTAAGGTATGTTCTTATCAGTGACATTAATATATTGGGAAAATATTATATATTTTATATCTCAATGAAAATAGTATGTGTCTTTTTTTTAGTAATTTATTTTCCTAGTATATTACTTTGTTACCACCTATGATAATTTCATTACATAGAAAATGTAATAGATATGAAAATAAAGTTTGTTATTCATTTAGAGAAGAGTTTAAAAAGAACACAGACTAACCCTTAACATACAGCCATCCATCTCCCAAAGAATATTAAACAAATCAATGAACTTTTCTTGTTTCTGACTCCAGTTGAACAACTGTTTTGCTTGAGCATTGCTTATCAATGCATGGGGGTAATAGACAACAGCAAGTGAAACCACAGAAACTTGAGGAGCTTCAAATAGTTTATATTTATTAGGTACTGGAAGACCAGAGTTCTTCAAAGGCCAGAGAAGAAACAATAGTGTAAAAAGAAAATGAAGCAAGAAACAGTGAGAATTAAATACAATGTGCTACATCATTTGTTCTTTTCCGACTAAACCAAAGAGTAAAGAAACAAGTCCTTAGCATAAAAATCTGTTGCGTTACCTGAGACAATGTCAAAACTTTTCAGCCGGGCAGTGGTAGCACACACCTTTAATCCCAGCACTTGGGAGGCAGAGGCAGGCAGATTTCTGAGTTCGAGGCCAGCCTGGTCTACAGAGTGAGTTCCAGGACAGCCAGAGCTACACAGAGAAACCCTGTCTCGAACCCCCCCCCCCCAAAAAAAAAGAAAAAACAAAAACAAAACAAAAAAAAAAAACCAACAAACTTTTCATTAACACAGGGAAAGTTTTGTTCTTACTTTATCATTTAAATTATTTTTAATAGTTCCAACGTAAATGTATATTGAGTTCATATCATTTCCTCCCCTCTTCCCCTAATAACTCCTTTCATACACCTCCATACATCCTCAAATCCATGACCTAATCTTCTCTTTCTTTAGTTATCATTGTTACACACACACAGTACACACACACACACACACACACACACACACACACACACACACACACGCACACACACTAATGAGTCATAAGTATATATGCTTATGACCACTAAGGGTTAGACAACCTATCAAGACATGAGCTCCAGGCTGGAGAGATGGCTCAGCGAGTAAGAGCACTGACTGCTCTTCCAAAGGTCCTGAGTTCAAATCCCAGCAACCACATTGTGGCTCACAACCATCCATAATGAGAGCTGATGCCCTCTGCTGGGGTGTCTAAAGACAGCTACAGTGTATTTACATATGATAAATAAATAAATCTTTAAAAAAAAAAAAAAAAAAAAAAGACTTGAGCTCCTGGAGAAGACTGATTCTTCCTCTCTTAGAAGCCATTGGGTGCTGTAGCTCTTTATCTATTAATGGAGTGCTGTAAGATTCCTTTATTCACACTAGTATGTCAATTGATGTTGTAATTTTCACATCTTGTTTGGTCAACTCTTTTGTTGAGATTTCATTGGTAGAGCTTCCTTGTCATGTATGGAAGACATTGTCATGTAGTTTACTGACTCTTAGAATCTTTTTGTCCCCTATTCTGTCATGCTCCCATAAGCCTTGGGTGTATTGATTGCATTGTAAATGCCTCAATTAAGGTTGGGTATTCTATAGTCAGTTATTCTCTGCATTTTGACCAGTTGTGGATCTCTGAAATGGTCTCTGTCTTTTGTAAGAAGTTTCTTAGATGAGGATGAGAGCTACACTTCCCTGTCGGTATAAAGATAATATTTTAGAGAAGAGTTAGAAGTTATACTGGTTTAGAGAAACAACAACAGAAGATTCTCCTCAGGGCCATGACTTACCATCATGCACTATATTTGTATTTTGTAATATAGTGTGGCACCTCTGTTCTTTATGAACAGAGATAAGTTTTTCCTGACTCCCAACATTGCAAAGGCAGTCAATCGCATAATCTTTTGTATGTGTGGACAGTTATGATCTCTTAGAATAAACATAGCATGCACCTGATACAAGTGATACTTCCCACTGCAGCTTGTCCTAATACTGTAATTACTCTAGGCCATTGCACTCTTAGAAAGCATAGTTTTGGTTTCTCTCTGAATACTTTCTCATTTAAAGAACTTCCTCATGATTGATGCAGATTTTCATCTTTGAAGTTATGAGTCTTCATTTCCTTCTTTTTCTGCCAAAGGGTTGCATTTGTGGCAAATGCTCATTGAATGTTATTTCTATGCAAAAGGAGTCCAAAGGCTCCTGACATGTTCTGTCATTTGCTTCTGTACAGTAGTAACTGTGGGTACTCAATGTCATTGGTCTTATGTAATTCAGCAGAGGAGTGGGAGTGGAAGTAGCCTTTTTCTTGGACAGTAGTCCACATATAAAAGAAAATTATGTGTGCATCTTCAGATGTGTAAAACTCTTACTATACTTCCAGGGCATCTTTCCACCATGAATATGAACTATATGAAAGGCCATTGTCAGAAAAATGCTTCATTTGAAAATACTGATGCTTGGCTGTGAAAGTCTAAAATGAGAAAGTGTCTCTGTTCTTTTAGCTGCTCAAATATCATAAAGATTTGTGTGTATGTGTGTGTGTGTGTGTGTGTGTGTGTGCAAAGCAATGATTTGCAGTTTATATAAGATAGTGATTAAAACCACTTTGTTCATGTAAACATAGAAATCACAATTGGAAAGAAGGCATAGAAAGAAACCATGTTTTGTCCCTTTGGCAAAATACCTGCTATACAGCTTAAAGAAAGTATCCTTGATGCTTATGGCTGCAGAAGCTTCAGGTCATAGTCATCTGGATTCATTTCCTTTCAAACTATGGTGATATAAAAACATCATGGTGGAAGGTCTTGAAGGAGTAAGGCTGTTCACTTCATAGCAGCCAGGTACCAGAAAGCAAGAGAGAAAGGATCAGGAATAAGACATAACTATGATCTGCTTCATCTAACCAAGCCCTATCTGTTAGTTTCTACCACTTTTCAAGTACCGTCAGATTAACTGTCTTAAGGGATTAACTTATTTATTATATTCCTTGATCTCATCATATTCCCATGTTTCATCTCTCAATACTCAATTAGGAACTGGGCATTAAATACATGAGGCTTTGGAGGACACTATACATCTTGATAACAATGCAATCCTAAAATAGCAAATATACTTCAATTTTTTAGGAAGAACCAAGGAAACAGTGGTTAGATCACTGAGATAGCTACATTAAGGTCATATTTATAGTCAGAGAGGCTACTATGTGGTCAGGATATGACAGTGAGCTAATACTAAAAAGTCAAAAGATCAAGTATGCTGCTGCAACAGAAGTATAAGACCATAGACACTAGTTGTTCTTTTGTTATCACTGACAGAGTGTAATGATGCAGAAACGTTGTAATCAAGGAAGGCACAAAGAACACTTAGAAATATAAGAAGAGGCCTCTGAAAGATAGATGGTGGTAAAATTCTTCAATAAAATCAAGACAAGAGTGTAGGAAAGCAAGAATCTGATGTCTCTTAAGTTTTGGGTACTCTGTTCTTGCTGAAGATAGGAAGGACACAGCAGAATGAGGGCTTAGGAGATGGTCTGGGAGAAAAGTTTTTGCTGGTAATTGAAGACTTGCATTCTTACTGTTGTTACAGCTGCATAAATGAGAGTGGAGACAGTTCTAGGGATAAGTGAAAGTTTTGGAAAAAGACTGTGTCATGATCATACTGCGGAGTAAGAAGGCAAGCTCACAATGAAGAATCCTTGGTTTTGGCATGCTAAGTATCTATTAAGAATTTCTGATAAAAATTTTAAACATATCTCATCAATATTGCTTGGCTTTTATGATAGGATTGTGTTCTATGAGTAAATACACAGAGAGTTAAATTTGTCCAAAAATATGCAGAATCAAGGAGAAAATATTTGATGGAAATTGATATTTTTGAGAGTTTTAATGTAAATGATGAACTGCAGAATCTAAACTGGGTAGAGAAAGAGAAATTTAGGAAACTGATGTCAGTTATAGATTGAGCAGATTAATATACTAGAGGTCTCGAAAAGTTGACGTTTTGTACTAATAGACGAATCAATGTGTGGGGCAGTAATCTGTGACAGGCAATCTGGCACCTGGTTGAGCACAGGCATAAAATCTGGGTGACCCAGAGGACAGGAAAACATTACGTCAACGCTCCTGGGAGGCTTTTGGCTCCAGTCATGGTCACATACCACCCCTCCTCAAGTAAAGGTGTGGTCACACAGTTCCAAGCCATCCCCATGTTAATAAGACACCTAGAGGCTTAGCCATGCACCTTCCCAGTTACTTTATCTGCCTTGCCTCTCCCAGAAAGGCAGAGGTACAATTCCATCTACACCACTCCACACAATGAAAATAAATGTCTTAGAATTATGGACTGTCTCCTCATCTGGACCTGCCATGGGAAGCGAGGGATCCAGCCCTCGATTAAGGAGCCATGTCTAATCTCTCACTGAGGGATTCTCAGTGCTCCCAGACTGTACCCATTCACCCAAACCTAAGCAACTAGCCTGGAGCCCTAAGCCGCTTGAAACCCAGTCTTGGCGGGAACCCCAGCTGCGTTCAGGCTAGCCAGTCTGTGGCACCCTGAAGCAACTGTGGTGCCCCGGGCCACGAGACAATTGCCATGAGTTCCCTGAGAATGGCCCCCTCCCCCACCCACGGGTAGGGCCTGCAAAGGCTTCCCACAGTCCACACCTGCCCGTAGGACTGTGTAGGAAGACCCTCAGCCACTTCCCGTGTGTTCCTGTCCCACCCAGAGCCACAGCACCTGGGAAAGACATGGGGGGTTTCTTTCCACCGTGCCAGGTTTGTTCCAACATCCATGATCCTAAAAGATTGGGTATTTGAGAAAATACATAGATAGATTATAGATAGATACATAGAGAGACCAACAGATAGGTGAAACGTGATAGACAAATACATAGGTAGGTAGATAATCCAGGATAGATAACTCAGAATAACTTAGTATAGACAACTCAGATATCAATGTTCAGTGGTATCCAACAAGCTTCTGGTGCTGACAAAGATGATGGTTTGCCATAATGGTGTGTATTTGTAGTGGCATAGAAAGAAAATTTTAACAGTGATGATGATGGAAGGAACTGAATTAAACATTTTCTGGCTATTCTCTGCAGGCATTGGAACCACTGAACATTGAAGATCTAATCTTGCTTTCTGTTGCTTAGTTTTCTATTTTCTGTGGGTTTCAGAATATGTTTGTGTGCTAGCACTAGTCTTAGAGAAACACCATGACTGCTTCAAGGAGGTAAGACCAAAATTTATATTGGGAAAGTAACCTATATGTCACAATTTCCATATAGAGTAAGTCTTACAGTCTAACTTGCTATGAATTAAGGATGTAAGGATTTCCATGCCACTGGTTGTCAGTTAGTTTCACAGAAAGGTAGTCTATGCATATTTGTTATTCTGGTCCTTTATATAATACAAGGTATATAGCTTCATATGCACAGGTATAGCACATATGTGTCAATGAATACATTTGTTGTAAATGAAAAGCATGTACTGAGATGGGAATGTAATTAGCTTTACCTGGTCACCATTGTCATTTCAGAGTAATGCTTCAAGAGGTTGGATACTAAGGTATGAGACTCACTGCTTTGGCACTAACATAGTTTCAATATCTATGAAATGAGTTCTGTCTATAGTTCCATGTGAGAATCTCAGGGGCCATAATTAGCTTCATAATTAAAACATGTGCATTCGCATAGAAGAATGACTTTATTAGATTTTAAAACCTCTTCTTCAGAAGATAGCTTCCTCAGAGAGTTGTGGGGAAACCACAATGACTTTTTATTCCCTCAAGATGTTGGCATAGTTTTGAATTTGTGCCACAATAGAACCTTCTCTTGCTGTTCCACATGTGTGTTTTGTGGTAGCTGTGTACAGGAAAGTGATCGCACATGCCAATGGCATGGCTGTGTATGATCATTGTTTCACTATATTGCTTTATGAAGTGGAAAAGTTTGCCAGACTTCACTCTTGCTCTCAGTGAATGGCTTCAATCTTCTACAAATACCTTGTAACATCAAGAAAAGCATACTAGCTTTCAGTCTCTGGTATTTTCCTCATGTGGTAAAAGGTATCTACAGCTTTCTGTGACTACTGTGCCAACTAACAGATTGCATATATTGTGAAAACACATTTTTCTTCTTGACACTGAAGAAAGTGGGTTAAATTTTTGTCAAAATTGTATGTAACCATGTGAATTTGGGGGAATTGTAGCAAAAATTACTCCTTTCTCCAAATATTCCTGACTCTTTTATAGAAACAGTCTTATGAACTGTAGTTGGATCATTTCCATAATAAATTTTCTTTTAAATTTCATTATTTATTCAAGATAAGATACCCCATTTCTCCAAATTAGAAGCATGACTTTCAGCTATATTTCATTTGCTCTATAACAGAAAGTTTGTATTATTTCCTATAATTTACTGGAACAAATCAATATTCTATTTTATTTTTTCTGAATTGGGTATCTAGCCCACCTTTCTGCTCCATAGCCTACTGTACCCTGTGGCTTTCAGAAGATGGCCACGTGTTAGCCCTAGTCTTTTAAAAACACCATGGTTTTAAGGAAATAGGAACAAATTTTGGGTTTGTCAAGAAACTTGCATTACTGTGGTCTTTTGTCTTTCTTCTGAGCTCATCAACAGGTTTCCAAATTCACTGTACAATGTGTTATAATTCACTAGAAAATATGAGAGATACTATGTCTTAGCTTGTTTACAGGTGACCTAGAAAAGGGAATATTATTTACTCATTTTCAAATACACATCCTTAGCCAGGCTTCTAAAATTGCATATAGCTTGAAATCTACACCATATTTAGAAGTTTTTAAATAAGCATAACCTATTCAGGATGATGTTCCTATCCACTTGTCTAATTCTTTTGATGAACCAAAAGTCAATTTTTATTCTTACCCCCTCAGGATAGATTTAAAAAATCTGCAATTTCTGTAACCACAACACTGGGAACTTGCATGCTATACATAACCACATTTTAGGTCTTAGTTTTCTCTTCTATTTTTTGAAGTGTGCTGATTTATTTCATAACACTTGAGAACAGAATGGTGGTGATGGGAAGGATGGAGGAGATAAGAAGATGGTGGAAGCATAGTTCTTTTAATAGATTATGAAATGTAAAAGACCTAGTCAAGTTAATAAGGTAAGTAGGAAACTCTGGTGGCTATTATAGAGTAGGGTGGCTTAAGATGACCCTAATATACTGCATACTTCAGAAAGCTATGAGAAAGGAACTTGAAAGTTTTCAATATAAACAAATAATAAATAGTATAGGTGAGAGATAAGTTTAGTCTGACTTAAACATTACATTATTTATACATATATTACAACATCATGATATACCACAAATATGTCCATTTTAGGATTTTATTTATAAATTAGTTTTAATTTAAAATTTAAAAATGAAATGTAATTTGAATTAGAAAGAAAAATACTTTCTGCCAAGTTTATTTCTCAACATCTCAAATATCTACTGGGTTTTGGCTCCAGCATCTTTATTTCATGTCTGATATGCCCCACACAGAGATCACAGTGTTCCTATCTGAAACCCAATCATTATCTAGGACATCATGTATATTTATGACTCTTCTGCTATCAACCCCTTCACGCCTCTGATTTTTATTTTTCCACATTCTGCTTCTGCCCAGCAAGAAAGTGAAAATAACATATTATCAATAGGCATTTCCCTATTGTAGCCCCCAAGCCGATCACAACAAGTAATAAGTACCTCTCCATTGTCAAAATAACAGCTAAGGAAATTTCACACACCCACCTCAGACAAGGATAAAAGAAAGGTTTTTATTTTTCTTTCATTTTTATACTCACTGACTGGTTCTTTTACACAATATGAATTAGTATAGTGTTATATGTAGTGATTTTCTCTGAAGCTCTTTAAGACTCAGGAAATTCTCAAGGAAAGCTCATAAAATCTCAGGAAGTAAATAATTCAGACGTCTCAGGAAGTTCGTGAAATTTGCCAGATGTACAATGCCCCTCCATCACCAAGCATCTATGAGCAATAAGAACTACCATTGTGACAGTGAGGGTAATGTAGAACATCTCCCATAACATCAGCTAAGGATCTTCCTTCTTTTTGAGCTTCATGTGTTCTGTGAATTGTATCTTGGGTATTCTGAGCTTTCAGGCTAATATCTACTTATCAGTGAGTGCATATCATGTGTGTGCTTTTGGGATTGGGTTACCTCACTCAGGATGATATTTTCTAGTTCCATCCATTTTTGCCTCAAGAATTTCATTAATTCATTGTTTTTTAATAGAAGAATAGTACCCCATTGTGTAAATGTGCCACATTTTCTGTATCCATTCTTCTGTTGAAGGACATGTGGGTTCTTTCCAGCTTCTGGCTATTATAAATAAGGCTGCTATGAACACAGTGGAGCATGTGTGCTTGTTATATGTTGTAGCACCTTTTAGGTATATGCCCAGGAGTGGTATAGCTGGGTCCAATTTTCTGAGGAACCGCCAGACTGATTTCCAAAGTGGTTGTGCCAGCTTGCAATCCCACCAGCAATGGAGGAGTGTTCTTCTTTCTCCACATCCTCACCAGCATCTGCTGTCACCTGAGTTTTGGTCTTAGCCATTCTGACTGGTATGAGGTGGAATCTCAGGGTTGTTTTGATTTGCATTTTCTTGATGACAAAGGATGTTAGGTGCTTCTTGACCATTCGAGTTTCCTAGGTTAAGAATTCTTTGTTTATCTCTGTACTCCATTTTTAAATATGGTCCTGAGGACTCATTCCATATAGAGTCACCAAACGCAGACACTATTGTGGATGCCAAGAAGTGTATGCTGACAGGAGTCTGATATAGCTGTCTCCTGAGAGGCTCTGCCAGAGTCTGACATATACATAGGTGGGTGCTCTCAGCCCACTATCAGACTGATCACAAGGTTCCCAATGGAGGAGTTAGAGAAAGGACTGAAGGAGCTGAAGGGGTTTGCAACCCCATAGGAAGAACAATATCAACCAACCAGAACTCCCAGGGTCTAAACCACCAACCAAGGAGTATACATGGAGGGACCCATGGCTCCAGCTGCACACATAGCAGAAGATGGCCTTGTTGGGCATCAGTGGGAGAAGAGGCCCTTGGTCCTGTGATAGCTTGATGCCCCAGTGTAGGGGAATGTGAGGGTGGGGAGGAAGGAGTGGAAGGGTGGGTGGGGGTACACCCTCATAGAAGCAGGGGGAGGAGGATGGAATAGGTGGTTTCTGGGGGAGGGGATTGGGAAAGGGGATAACATTGGAAATATAAATAAAGAAAACATCCAATAAACAAAACAAAAGAAAAACAAAAAGAAAAGATCCACTAAGGAAACAGACAGGAAGAATCTATCTCCTTTAGCTAGAAGTTCATTGATCTTTCAGGCCTATACACTACCATCTGACTGGAATGAGTTTAAAGGTAGTAGTAGTTTGACTGGGACAGGGATCAGGGGAACCGATGAATGTTCTTCTAAATTCAGAATTTCTACAATGTGCCCTGACTGTGACCCAGTGGCTGCAGTTGAGAGAGTTGAGCTCCAGCTTCCAAGCATATGTGAAAGGACACAATGTGAGAAGATAGGAGCTAATACTGACCCAAAGCAGTCAACTACCTCCTCTACTTCTCTAACTTTCTGATAGGGAGATGCATCTCTATGTGAAAGACAGGCCTGAGACAATGCAGATGAAATCCATAAAATAGTGTTCACTTGTAAGTCTCACATGTGATAGGGCATCAACAGGCACATGTGAGAAAAGAGCAAGCATTTCTTAAAGGAACCTTTGCTTATTTCTGTTAATCGTCTTAATATTTGAGTTCCTAAATGGATGAAGGGGGAAGAGGGAAATTGAGTATGATTATTATTCCCTTTCCAAGTCTATGGCTGTACATAACGTGGACAGAAGGCTCTGGATATGGTCATTAATATATCCAAGGTAAAAGAAACGATGGTTGACACCTGAATTATGAAAGAAAACTGGGGTTGTTCCTGGTTTGTATGGCAGTTGACTTCAGTCTGTCACATAAAGAAATAATGTTCTAAGGTAAAGGGATGTATCCCCGAAGGTATATTTATGTGGATGCTACTATCTGTAATTATCTCTCTATCTTTCTGTTTATCATCTATCATCTAAGTAACACTTTCCTGGCTTTATAACCTCTGCAGAAAATGACCATTTCATAAGTTCACGTTTATCCTTTACCATTCATGCTGTTATAGCTTCACTTGCTCCTTTGTGTACCTATTCAGTTATTTGCATTTAACAACATATGATGGTATTGACTGTGTATAATTATTTTAATGAATCTGAAGTTCATAGTAATTAGATTGATTTCTTAGACTCAGACCTAAGAAATGGTATCAGGAAGATATGTAACCAAAACTTTCTGTTCCCAAATTCCTTGTGCCTAAGCACATGTATATGGTCCAAATGTGTTTCTCTAAGTGATACAAAAGAAATGTGACAATCTATTGCAACCTGCTGATTATGGGCTCATGCATAGTATCAGTCATGAAATTGCAAACACTTTATTGTTCTTCCTAGTTAAAATTTTACTTTCTTGAAGCCAAAATGTATGGCTGTCTTGTGCAAAGGCATCCTCTCTGGAGTCAGAGTACAATAGAGCTGTGAACAGACACTCAATAGATGTAATGTAAATGGGAGCATCAAGATGACACCTGTTCTAGATACACCATTGAAATTGGTCATGAAAAAGAGTCTTGGAATGAGTAAAAATCATAAAAGCCTCCTGGTGTTGACAGTGAATTCAGCATCGATGCCATTGGTACAGTCAGAGTTTTGGTTTTATTTTTACCTTTATCAATAGAAAATGATATTTTTCTGAAGAAATAAAAACAAACTTTAATCCATCTGTGGCAGGAGACATCCTCCTGGGCCACCAGGGTTCCATAGCCAAGTAGCACCAGGAGAAAGCTACCCTCCCAGCAGCATGGAAAAGCCATGAATGGGGATAAGAGGAGCACCACTGCTCACCAGGACCGCCCGGAACCCATGGGACACAGAGACTGAGGAAAAGTCGGGGACAAGAACCTTTCAGTTTCTATCTGTGGTGGGAGACCTCTGCCTGGGCCACCAAGGCTCCATAGCCAATTAGTACAAGGAGAAACCTAGCCTCCCATGACTTCAGGACACAGAGACTGAGGAAAAGTCAGGGACAGGAACCTTCCAGTTTTCATCTGTGGTGGGAGACCTGTGCCTGGGCCACCAGGGTTCCATAGCCAGGTAGTGCTGGGAGAAAATGACCCTCCAAGGAGCATGGAAAAGCCATGAGTGGGGATAAGACGAGCACCACTGATCACCGGGTCCTCCCAAAACCCACGGAACACGGGGACTGAGGAAAAGACAGGGACAGGAATCTTCCAGTTTCCATCTGTGGCTGGGGCCCTCAGCCTGTGCCATAAGGCTCCAGGAGAGAGCTGGTATCCCAGGAGTACTGACACATCTTCAAGCACAGGCAAAATCACCACTTCTGTTCAAATTCACTGGATCAAGAGGGACCCTTGCAGAGCCATCAGGACACAGGAACCAATGGACACCTGGGGACAAGATGCTTCTGATTTCTGTCTGCACCCCAGAGCTGACCCTGTGCCACAGCTCTCCAAACCCAAATACCTCACAGAGACAGCTGGTCTTCAAGTAGTATTGACACAGAGGCCTGCAGGAGGGACAAGCCACAACCAGACAGAGTAAGACCAGCTAACATCAGAGTTAACAAGATGGTGAAAGGCAAGGACAAGAACATAAGGAGCAGAAACCAAGGCTGCTTGGCATCATCAGAACCCAGCTCTCCCACCACAGCAAGCCCTGGAACACCAGAAGATCAAGACTCAGATTTAAAATCATTTCTCATAATGATGATAGAAGACTTTAAGAAAGAAAGAAAGAACGCCCTTGAAGAAATACAAGAGAACATAGGTAAACAACTAGAAGCCCTTAAAGAGGAAACACAAAAATCTATTAAAGAAGTATAAGAAAACACAATCAAACAGGCAGAATTACAGACAAACACAATCAAACAGACAAAGAAAATGAACAAAACCATCCAGGAGCCAGATGTCCCTCATCAAAGGAATGGATACAGAAAATGTGGTACATTTACACAATGGAGTACTACTCAGCTATTAAAAACAATGACTTAATGAAATTTGCAGGCAAATGGATGGAACTTGAAAATATCATCCTGAGTGAGATAACTCAGTCACAAAAGAATAAACATGTATGTCCTCACTGATAAGCGGATATTAGCCCAAAAGTTCAGAATGCCCAAGTTTCATTTAACAGTAGCCGCTGGACTGAGAGTAAGGTCCCAAATGGAGGAATTGGAGAAAGGTCTGAAGGAGCTGAGGGAATTTGCAGCCCCATGGAGGGAGCAAGAGTGTCAATGGGCCTGACCCCCCCCCCCCGTCATCCTGGAGTTTGGACCACCAACCAAAGAATACACATCTATGGACCCATGGTTCAGGAACACATATGTGGCAGAGGATGACCTCGATGGCCATCAGGGAGAGAGGAGAGGCCCTTGGGCCTGAGGGTGTTAGAGGCTCCAGTAAAGGGGAATGTCATGGTGGGAATACGGGAATGGGTGGGCGGGTGGGTGAGAAGTGGAATTCACTCATAGAGGCAGGGATGGGGAGGGGATAGGGGGTTTCCATAGAGGAGACCCAGAAAAGGGGAAACATTGGAAATGTAAATAAAGTATCAAAAATAATGATAATAATAATAAAAAAAGAAATAAAGAGCTAAGAAAAATGGAGAATAAATGCAAGGTAATTATAAAAAGTCAAAAAAAAAAAAAGAAAAAAGAAAAAAGAAAAAGAAACAATACAGAAATCACAAAGTGAGACAACCCTGGAGTTAGAAAACCTAGGAAAGAGATCAGGAGTCATTGATGCAAACATCATCAACAGAATACAAGAGACAGAGAGAGAATCTCAGGAGCAGAAGATACCATAGATAACATCGACACAATAGTAAAAGAACATACAAAATGCAAAAAGCTCCTAACCCAAAACATCCATGAAATCCAGGACACAATAAGAAGACAGAATCTAAGGATAATAGGTATAGAAGAGAGTGAAGATTCCCAACTTAAAGGACCAGTAAATATCTTCAACAAAATCATAGAAGAAAATTTCCCTAACTTAAAGAAAGAGATGAACATAAATATACAAGAAGTTTACAGAACCCCAAATAGATTGGACCAGAAAAGAAATTCATCCTGTCATATTATAGTGAAAACACCAAATACACAAAACAAGGAAAGAATATTAAAAGCAGTAAGGGAAAAAGGTCAAGTAACATATAAAGGCAGACCTATCAGA
>CM052702.1:1439605-1452105 GCA_028551405.1 Uromys caudimaculatus
TGGGGTTAAGAGGACCACCACTCCTCATTGGGACCTGGGGACCTCAGCCTGGGCCACAGGGCTCCAGGAGAGAGTTGGTATCCCAGGAGTGCTGACACACCTTCGAGCATAGGCGAAACCACTATTTCTGTTCAAACTCACTGGATCAAGAGGGACCCTTGTAGAGCCATCAGGACACAGGAACCAAGGGACACCTGGGGACAAGATCCTTCTGGTTTCTGTCTGCACCCCAGAGCTGACCCTGTGCCACAGCACACCAATTCCAAACACCTCTCAGAGAGAGCTGATCTTCAAGGCCAGCAGGAGGGACAAGCCACAGCCAGACAGAGTAAGATCAGCTAACATCAGAGTTAGCAAGATGGCAAAAGGCAAGGGCAAGAACCTAAGGAATAGAAACCAAGGCCACTTGGCAACATCAGAACCCAGCTATCCCACCACAGCAAGCCCTGGATACCCCAACACACCAGAAAAGCAAGACTCAGATTTAAAATCAGTTCTCATGGTGATGATAGAAGACTTTAAGAAAGAAATTAACACCCCTAAAGAAACACAAGTGAACAAATGTAAAGAACTAGAAGCCCTTAAAGAGGAAACACAGAAATCCATTAAAGAATTACAGGAAAACACAATCAAACAGACAAAGGAAATGAACAAAACTATCCAGCAGCTAAAAGTAGAAATAGAAACAATAAAGAAATCACAAAAAGAGACAACCCTGGAGTTAGAAAACCTAGGAAAGAGATCAGGAGTCATAGATGCAAGCATAACCAACAGAATACAAGAGATAGAAGAGAGAATCTCAGGAGCAGAAGATACCATAGACAACATCGACACAACAGTAAAAGAACAGACAAAATGCAAAAAGCTCCTAACCCAAAACATCCATGAAATCCAGGACACAATGAGAAGACAAAACCTAAGGATAATAGGTATAGAAGAAAGTGAAGATTCCCAACTGAAAGGACCATTAAATATCTTCAACAAAATCATAGAAGAAAACTTCCCTAACTTAAACAAAGAAATGAACATAAATATACAAGAAGCTTACAGAACTCCAAATAGATTGTACCAGAAAAGAAATTCCTCCTGTCACATTATAGTGAAAACACCAAATACACAAAACAAGGAAAGAATATTAAAAGCAATAAGGGAAAAAGGTCAAGTCACATATAAAGGCAGATCTATCAGAATTACACCAGACTTCTCACCAGAGACTATGAAAGCTAGAAGATCCTGGGCAGAACTCATACAGACCCTAAGAGAACACAACTGCCAGCCTAGGCTGCTATACCCAGCAAAACTCTCAATTAACGTAGATGGTGAAACCAAAATATTCTATGACAAAACCAAATTTACACAATATGTTTCCACAAACCCAGCCCTACAAAGGTTAATAGATGGTAAACATCAACTCAAGGAGGGAAACCACACCCTAGAAAATGCAAGAAAGTAATCTTTCAACAAACTGAAAAGAAGATAGCCACACAAACCTAAAAGTAACACCGAAAATAACAGGAACCAACAATCACTATTCCTTAATATCTCTTAACATCAATGGACTCAATTCCTCAATAAAAAGACATAGACTGACAGACTGGATTCATAAAGAGGACCCAGCATTTTGCTGCATTCAGTAAACACACCTCTGTGATAAAGACAAACACTACCTCAGAGTAAAGGGCTGGAAAACAATTTTCCAGGAAATGGTCCCAAGAAACAGGCTGGAGTAGCCATTCTAGTATCGGATAAAATCGACTTTCACCCAAAAGTCATCAAAAAAGATAAGGAAGGACACTTCATACTCATCAAAGGAAAATCTACCAAGAAGAACTCTCAGTTCTAAACATCTATGCTCCAAATGTGAGGGCACCCACATTTATAAAAGAAACCTTACTAAAGCTCAAAGAACACACTGCACCTCACACAATAATAGTAGGAGTCTTCAACACCCGATTATCATCAATGGACAGATCTTGGAAACATAAACTAAACAGAGACACAGTGAAACTAACAGATGTAATGAAGCAAATGGATTTAACAGATATCTATAGAATATTTCATCCTAAATCAAAAGAATATACTTTATTCTCAGCACCTCATGGTACCTTCTCCAAAATTGACCATATAATTGGTCACAAAACAGACCTCAACAGATACAAGAAGATTGAAATAATCCCATGCCTCCTATCAGATCACTACGGATTAAGGCTGGTCTTCAACGGCAACAATAACAACAGAAAGCCCACATACACATGGAAGCTGAACAATGCTCTACTCAATGACAACCTGGTCAAGGAAGAAATAAAGAAAGAAATTAAAGACTTCCTAGAAGTCATATACTCATACTGGACTTTGAGAGCAAGTGTGTGTGTGTGTGTGTGTGTGTGTGTGTGTGTGTGTGTGTGTGTGTGTTATACATGGGTTGTGTCTTACTTAATGAGGCATGTGTAGAGATCAGAACCCGATGTTGGGATATTCTCTTCTATTGTTCTCCACCTGATGTTATGAAGTCTCTAACTAAATCTAGATGGTTTTCCAAGATCGACTGGCCATTGAGTTCATGGGATCGTTCTGCCTCTATCCCCCAGCCCTGAATTTACTGATGTGTACTGCCAAGCCTGGATTTTTATGTAGGTACTCAAGTCATGCATGAGAAGCAGGCACTTTACACACTGATTTATCTTCTCAGTGCCTTAACAAAATTTGAGGTATCATGAATTCCTTGCTCTAACCAGGGAGGGCCTCTAAATCCTTTTGAGAAAATGAATATTGAATTGGATTTAGAATGAACTACTTCATAATTACATTTTCTAAAAGAGCCCAGGATTTATTTACTTCACCAAGACACTGAGAGAGTTTTTACACGCTATGAGAACATCAGCATTTTGTTCAAAATCAAAAAGTCTATAATTATGCATGCTGGAAAATGTTGCCAGAGTTGAAAAGGCATCCCATGCTTCCTTGTCTTTATTAAGTCCTTAAAAGGCAGATTCAAGCACCAACACATAGCTCAAGTGACTGTTTAAGCATCTTTCCTGAATACCAAGAATATTAACACAGTATATTTCCAGAAGAGATGAGCATGGAGATGAATCACCCTGATGGCCATTGTCACTTTCTTAACATCCAGCCTGGCTCAGTTGACAGTTCCTAAGTTGGGTCAGATTATTGGCTAGGTTTCAGAGTTGAAAATAATTGAATAATAGTATTAATATGACACATTTTATTTAAGCTAAAACATGCAAAATATTACGTTTTACAGAATATTATTTTGTAAAACCAGATACTTTCCTTCTTCAAGACAATGAGGCAGTGTGATTTTATTTATTGATTCTTTGGTGTGTTTGTTTTTTGAGGTATGGGGGTGATGTTGGCAAGATAAATTGGGAAAATAATTTTCTAGATCACTTCCTAAGCTTCAAAAGTAAAATGGCTGTCATAAAAAAAAATCTTAAGGTTTAGATAGGTTCATGTATATCATCATGCCTGACCCCTCCCCCGGTCGTCCTGGAGTTTGGACCACCAACCAAAGAATACACATCGAGGGACCCATGGTTCAGACCACATATGTGGCAGAGGATGGCCTCATTGGCCATCAAGGAGAGGAGAGGCCCTTGGGCCTGAGGGTGTTAGAGGCCCCAGTAAAGGGGAATGTCAAGGTGGGAATACGGGAATGGGTGGGTGGGTAGGAGGGGGAGGTGGAATTCCCTCATAGAGGCAGGGAGGGGGAGAGGATAGGGGTTTTCCAAAGAGGAGACCTAGAAAAGGGTAAACATTGGAAATGTAAATAAAGTATCAAAAAGAAAAAGAAAGGAAAAAAATATGACGTGTATACTAAACAATAAAGAAAAAAATCACAAATTATACCAAGAGCTACAGGTTAATGGCAGTGTGCATTAGAAAAGACAGGGGACAGATGACAACATAAATTGACACACATGTTAAAATTACCCAACTAGAATGTTAAGGCTTTTACAATAAAAATGCTTCCTAAAATCATCATGTATTCTCTTGAAACAAATAAAACATCAGAAAACTGCAGCCAAGAAATAGTTATAAAAGAGCATTTCTCCAGTTTCAATCTTAAATGTCCCCCCAAGACCCATGTAGTAAAAGAATTTGTCCTCACACTGGCACTAATGGCAGGTGGTGGGGACATTTAAGAAGTGCAGCCTACTTGGATATCTTTAGATCACTGGAAGTGTTCCTTGCAGGCACTGTAGGATTCTAGTCCCTTCTCTCTCTGTTTTCCCTTCCTGGTCACGGAAGGAGTGATTTTGCTCTCCATGTATTCTTGTTATGGTATGCTACCTCACAATGGACTTTAAGCAGTGGGGACAGCTTATTATATAGTGGAGTCAGCAAATCTGTGAGTTGAAACTCTTTTCTTTATCATAAATTGATCATCTAATGTGTTCATTGTGAAAATGGAAAGCCAGTTAATACAAAAAATAAGTGGATATTGTTGAATAAACAAGATTAGAAAAATGTTGAATGGGAGAAGATGTGTCTAATTCTCTAGAGACTTGAGGTCCTAGGGAGGGAGTAGGCCTGGGAGTGGGAAAGCATCCTCTCAGAGATAGGGAGGAGGAGGCATGGGATAAGAAACTGTGGGAGGTGGGAGCAGAAAGTGGGTAACAGCTGGATTGTAAATAATCATTATCATCACAACAACAACAACAACAATAATAAAAAGAATGATGAAGATGAATGTGAATCAATATAATTTATGTTATCTGAGCATTCAGAAAATAAATTAACCCAAGAAACAACATACAAGAGAACTGTGACAAGGTATGTACTGTTAGCATGTTCGTCACCCTGGTCCAGCACAGAGCACAGAGTGACTGAGAGCATTTGATGAAGGAAGGGGCAAAACTCTGCAAATGTGTCAAAAGACTTGACCCAACCCTGTAAACTTCAGAAGCCATGTGAATCTTTAGGAAGATAAATCTGAGAATTCACACTGACAGACATGAAGTTAATGAGAAACAACTTAAACAAAAATGAGCTGGAAGCATTCTAAGAAGAGATGAAGTTTTGGGTTTTTTTTTGGGGGGGGGTGTTTCTATAGGAAAAACAGCAGTTCATAGCAAGAGTTTTCTCTCTGGACACTAGCAAGAACAGGAGAAAGCACTGAAAATATTTCAACTATTAAAAAAGGAAAGAAAAAAATTGAACCATAAATTCTAAAAGACATCCAGATGTCTTTTTTAAATGATCGGAACTAGGAAGCACCGTAGATCTGACTGATTTTTGAAATATTTGAGGTGAAAGGAAATGGGTGATTTGTTACTAGCACCTCGATCCTCATATAAAGGTTCACTGGGGTTTCATCAACAAAATGAAGTTTTATAATGTAGGAAGAGATTTCAGAAAGAAAAGCAGTTTGGCACAAAGAAGAATGAGCATCCTAATTTTTGTGACTGCCCCACATTCGATTTGACACTTCACATACAAACATATTTTCTATTTTAAAGTATTTTCGTAATCATACTGTTTCTCTTCTGCAAGTCTGCTCAGATCCTACAAACCTCCTAACCAACTTCCTGCTCATCTTCTTCTTTTTCAAAAGAGAGAGGGAGGAGTGGGGAGGGAGGGAGGGGGAGAAGGAAGGAGGGAGGGAGGGAGGGAGAGGGAGAAGGCAGGGAGAGGGAGAGGGAGGGAGGGAGGGAGAGAGAGGGGGAGGGGGAGGAAAAGGGAAAACAAAACAGCAAAAGAATAAAATCCTAAACAACAAAACCAACAAGCACATTAAAAAGCCCACATGCCCTGCTGCACAGCCCCGCCTGCAGCAGGGCTCACTAAGTTGTGCTATTATGTGGTAGAGAGATGGGAGAGAAAGAAACAGTTTGAGCACTATGAAGAGAGGTAGAATTAGTGACTGAGGGTGGAGAGGAGTAATAGCCTTATAACAAGTCTAAGCAACCACCTGAGGCCATGGTGAGGTCCTGGTTGCGCTTTCACTGAGAACCATGTCTAGATCCATGGCCATGTAGCAGCAAGCGTTTGTGTCAATGTCCATGGCTCATATTTCCAGCAAAAGTTGCTCAAAAGTCTCTGGCATGTGCTGCCGTCTGGGAACATGTTAATGTCCAAGGGCTGTGTGGAGCTAGCTCTGCCACTCCTCTGGTTGCATGAGGGAAAGATGCCCACTCCCTCCAATCCCTTCACTACCTGCAAAAGAGCTGGCCCCGCCCCTTGCAGGCTGGTGTATTCAGGAGAGGGCCTTACAGCCTTACAACTCAGCTTGGAAGCACCTGGGAAGATCTGAGCCTGGTGGCTTGGGCTGGGGGAGCCCACCACCAGGCCATGAGTGTGGGAAAGTTGACCCTGCCCCTTGCCAGCAGCTGCTGCTGCATCAAGTGAACTAGACGGAGACAGTGCTAGAGAGCTCACCCTGGTGGTGTGGCTGCAGGATAGATGGCAGGCTGACCAATGCATCAACCACCCAGGCCAGATCCAGGGCTTTGTGTTGGCCCACCATAAAATCTATCCCATCTATGAACTGCTGGAGAGATTGAAAGGGCAGATCCTACAGATCCAAAGCTGCAGCATCTCCATGACACAGGGCAACAACAGGACATTTGACAGTAGTCCTGGTGAGGATCCAGTATTGATAGTGTAACAGAAGCCAGAGGCCTATAACCAGGCCTGTCCCCATCACAAACAATATTTGCAATTAAAGATGTGTAGACAAAAGGGTATACTGTGTGATACCCTATAGCTTTGGCAATGTGATCTTGTTTGTTTGTTTTTAATTTTGATTTTCTTTTCTGGGTAAGGTGGATATCAAGAGCAGAGGACAGATATGAAAATTAAGGAAAATGAGTAGAGTTGAGGTGCATGCTGGGAAATTCACAAAAAATCCAGTCTGTTTTGTATTTGTCAACTACTCCTGGGCATTGGGTATGCCCTGGAGTATTGTTGATATATTCTGATATTCTATTGGTAGGAACTATTTTTCCCTCTTCGAGAAAAATCTTAATAATAAATAGCTTCTTGATTAAAGGTGTCCTTTCCCCCTTCTTGGTGCTGGGATTTTGTCTGCTTTGGAGCCATGCATAGTGTCAGGTGTCTTTCAGTCCTGTTGTGTCTGGAAGACACCCTCTCCTTAATGTAATGCACCACATCTTGCTCTTACAATCTTTCTGCCTGCTCTCCTATATAGATCCTGAGTCTTCAGGGAAGGAATAGATGAAAATCCCACATTTGCAACTGAGTGACCCAAAGTCTCTAATTTTCCACACCTTGTCCAGTTATATATACAAACTTTTAACACAAACTACTTTGGTGCTCAATATATATGAATACATTTCAGATAATTATATTCAACTCCAAATGATCAAAGACCTCTGTGAGAAACATGAAACTCTACAATAGCTAGAAGAAAATGCGGACAATAAATACTCTATAAAATATATAATATATCCTCATATATATGCATGACTATATATGAAGATTGAGTATATATATATGAGTATATATGTATATATATGATTATCTACTCTGAATATGTATATATACAAGTATATAAAGTATATATATACTTAATATACAATGCATACATATATATACTTAATATATAATGTATATGTATATATATCAAGTATACATTAAGTATACATTGTATACATATATAGGAAGTATATTTCTCTTTCCTCTATCTGAAAACATACTTTAAGTGTATATATATTTGAAGAAAGAAAAGCATAGATAGATAGATACATTAAGTATACATACACGTATATTTAATATATATACATATATACATTGTATATTAAGTATATATATTTATATATACTCATATATACACATATTAAGAGTATATAATCATATATATACATATATACTCATATATAGCCATACATATATATGAGGATTAATATCCAGAATATACAATGAAGTCAAAACAAGCAATCAAGAAAACAATGTTCTATTTAAATAGGTTTTAGAGTTTTCAAAAGAAGAATTAGAGGTGCTAAGAGACAATTTTTAAATGTTCAGTGCCCTTAGCAATAAGGGAAGTATAATTAAAGCTACTTTGAGATTTTATCTTATCCCAGTCAGAATGGCTTGTGAAATGGCTCACTGGTTAAGAGTACTTTTTACTATTGCAGAGGACCTGAATTCAGTTTGTAGCACCCAGATGTTGGCTCTGTATATAACTATACATAACCTCAGTTCCAGGGAATCTGATGCTCTTCAGACCTCCAGGGACATCAGGCACATGTGTAGTAAACATACAGGCAGGCAAGCACAACACTTGTACATATAAAATGAATTTTAAAATCATACACATACACATACACACATGCACGCACGTGCATGCGTGCATGTGTGTGTGCGCGCACACACACACACACACACACACACACACACACACCCCAGAACAGAAAATAAATGACAGATATGTTGTTGAAGGGGATAAAGGGGAAACTTACTGTTGCTGCAAATGCAACTGCTCTGGTATGCGATGGGATGGAATTTCAGTGGCTGTGAGAATCTGCAGAGAGTCCTCATGGGCATACGCTCAACCTACTCCATATCCTCCTACTTCCACGTTAGTTGCTGCTCTATTCACAATAGCTAGAAAATGCAATTAGCCTGGATGCCTATCAAATGATGAATGGATGATGAAAATGTGGTGTATATACACAATGGAATTCTATGCAGCTACAAATAAAAACAAAATAATGGAATTTGTAGGTAAATGGATGAACCTAAAATAAAATTACATCGAATGGTGTAGCCTGGCCCCAGAAAATAATTCTCTCTTATATTTGGATCCTAGCTCTAAATATGTTGGTTTAAATGAATAAGCTGCAGTAAATGTTGAATCTAAGAAAGTAGAAAGGGGCCATTAGAGTAATGTAGGGAAGAGAACCTGGGAGTAAGATGAGGGATATATCAGAATTAGAAATGCAGGAATAGATACATACTGAAGAGATTGGGCAGTGCCTTGGAGTTGATACAGAACATCCCTAGGCCCAAAGTTCTCAGCACAAAGGATAGTTATTACTTTAGCTGGATAAGCAATCAGGAGTGTGGGGTGTGTGTGGCTGGCTCTGGATGGGCATAGGCAGAGAGCAAGAAGGAGCAGCATATGTTTTAGTGGAGGACTAGGTTTTTAGGGAGAAAAGGGGGAGTTTGTGCTAGAGTGAGTCAGTAAGTCCCAGTTAGACAGGCTAGACAGTATAGCCAATCAATGAACTTTGATTGTTGGACTTTGATGTTTAGTCTCAAGAATGATTTAGTTGCCTAATAATAGAATGGTCCTCAGAGGCTAGTTTGGGAATGAAATCTAATGGGTTTAAGCAAGAGAGAGAGAGAAGGATAAAGGCCAAACCTGATGGCACCATGTTTGCTGTGATCAGGCCTGTTAGAGAGCTCTTCACATACCACAAAGGGTGTTTCAAACAGCTATTGAGAAATGTATTATCTTATAAGCATCACATAAAACGTTAGTATACTATTTGTATATATATATATATATATATAGTTTAATATAATATATGAATATGTATTATATATTAATACATAAATACATATAGTTTAATATATACATATAACTTACCCCAAATAGGAGTGTAATGCTCCCCCAGAAGGCATAGATTATTAGGCAAAAATGCTTAGTGCCAGCAAAGAGATATCTCTCTTTTAGTTGTTTTTCTGTTTGGTTTTTTGTTTTTTGTGGTCCAAGAGACCATCTCCAAACAATATTGGCTATTATCATTGCTCTTGGTTGCTTGCCAGAACTTGAGGGTAAGTTCCTATTGCTGAAGACACCACACAATTCAGTGATGGGGATTTGGAAATATCAAACTTGTACTGACCTGGAAGACTCCTTCCTGAAGACTCTCATACTATTAGAAGGTGGTATATAAGCTACTAAGGAAGAAAGGTTATCAATAGTCTTAACTGTTTGTAATCTTGTATACTACAGTACAACAATGACCAGCCCATACAGATATACCCAGCACTGGGGCTGAAGAGATTCTGTATCTGCTAATCACATTTGCTGCACTTACAGAGAACCTGAGATTGATTTGTAGAACTCATCCTCGGGGTGTGGGGGGGGGGGCAAGGGATGTACAACTAACTGTAACTCTTAGCTTCAGAGTACCTGACCCATTATTCTAGCCTCTGTGGGGTATTGCATACTTTTGCATATAATGGTAAATACATACATACATAGTGCGTACACATATTTTTTTTTTAAGTATGCGTAGTAGCACAACTCCCATGAGGATAATCAACATCTCTGTGATTGGATGTAAGGCTCATTCGGTTAGAAGGAACTGTCTTGGTTGTACAAATCTAGCCAAGAATCTATTGCTGGAGAGGTCATAAACCCTAAAGGAGAAATTGCCTTTTTAAATGAATGGATACAGCATACAGCCTTCTAGATATTTATCCTTATGCACACAGAATAGTGATACTTACCAGAAGGTGGTAGCTTATTACTTTAATCACAGAACTTGGGTGGGAGAGGCAGGCGAATCTGTGTTTGAGGCTATCCTGGTTTACAGAGTGAGTTTCAGGACAACCAAGACTACACAGTAATTCCTTGTCTTTAAGGAAAAAAACAGCACCATTCTCATTCTTCATCTAAGATACCTCTTTTGCAGCAGATAGAGTCTATTATCACAGCTTGTCAATGTTTAGAGATGAGTATACTTTAGAATGCCCATATCTAAAGGGGACATCTATAGCATAACTTCTACATGGAAGACACAAAGAACATTGTGGTAGAGATGACAGGAAGACAGGAAGAGCCAGAAAACTAGGAAGGCTTCTCTGAATCAGTATGTTCTGGATATGATCAGGATGTTACATCAGTCACACTTCTGCTTGGAAAGGACATGGGCTCACAAGTTGCCACCCCTAACTGAAGAGCTATAAGCAGAGATCGCTACTAAGGTAGAGAAAGTCAATTCTCTTCAGGAACAAGTTGTTTGACAGATAGGATGAGGATATTTAGAGAAGAGAGTATAGGGAAAGATAAGTGGAATAGGGAGTGAATGACGAAAAAAGGTGATATTCATGTATGAAACTAAACAAAACAATAAATATTCAAAAGATAATTATATTTATAAATAAGAGACTAAAGCAAGTGATATGTATGGAGGTTTTACAGATTAAAATATAGCTCACTGGATATGGGATGTCAATTGTGATACTGTGATGTCAACCATATATATTATAATATTTAAAGATATTATTAAGAAAATTCCAGGAACATTATTCCTACAAATAAATTAAAATGAAATCCTAATAAAATATTAATCTGATCCACTGTAAAGAAAAGAAGCCAGAAGTTTGAAAAGTTGAGACAATAAATAGGGATAAAAGGTATGTTGAGTTTAAGCCATAACATATCAATAAACACCTTGAATATGAATTGTATTAATGTATAAATTAAGAGTTTGGTAAAATGGGAAAAACAAAAACTATGTGTCATTTACAAGACATTTATTTCAAATGCTTTGATACTTACAGGTTAAATGTAAACTGGGAAAATGTGTTTGTGTCTTGGACTACACAAAGAAGTTTTAGACTTGACAAAAAGAACAGACACTTTATACTAAAAGTCACAAGTTGAAGAAAAAGTGTTAAAGCATTTTCTTTGAGAAATATTCTGAATAAAGGATGGAATAATAAACTACAGACTCAAAGAAAACATATTTTCAAAGCATTTATTAGACAGAAGTGTTGTGTCTAGAATGCTTGACGAGTCAGAAAGCTCAGGACTAAACAGAATCTGTTTAATGAGTGGGAAAACTATTAGTAAAAAAGACTCAGTTAGAAACGACATGCAAAGAGGTCAACATCATTAATCATTAGAGAGAAAAATAAATTAAATTTATATTGAAATTTTATATCCTTATCAGATTGTTAAAATAAAAACTAAAATAGCATAATTGTAAAAGTCATGAAGCACCAAAAAAATTAACACTAAGTATTATAAGCACACGAACAGATGCTACTAATTACCCTGCAGGTCCATCAGTGTTTAAATGAGTAAAGAAACGCAGCTTTAAAGGGTCCAAGGAACACAATCTTCTTGGTGCATCCAGGCCTTTGAGAGCATCTAACGTTTTACTTCCAGCACCAACAATGGCTTCCTCTCTGCTCTTGAGGCTGTTGAAGTGTGTGTGTTAATACATTTTATACTCCCCACTGAAGATGTTACTGGTGTTTGTCCTCTTCTCACCAAAGCAATCATTTAAGTGTTTGTCCTTGGCCTTCTTTGGTGGACACATTCTTATAGACTGAGAGTCAGCTGCAGCCCTCAGCACTGGCTGCCTTTGATGACTGTAAACAGTTCAGAACACTCTAAGAAGATGGTCCCAACAGGTGAGCTGACCAGTGCTAGCTTCCTCTTCAGCACAGCAGTGTGAAGCATGTTGCTGGGGTCAAATTTGCAGAGACTATACTCACATCTTTAGCAAGTTTAGTAGGCTGTGGCCCATATCTTTTAGCATTCTTTCCTTTTT
>CM052702.1:1457105-1464662 GCA_028551405.1 Uromys caudimaculatus
TTGGAGAGAGAAAAGGGAGGGAGAAGTAATGTAATACTATTTTAATTAAAGCATGCATTTAAGAAGATTTGTATATATTACATATATGTATCTTTATATACGCTTCTAAAATAAAACATTTCTCTATGGCTTTTCTAAATATGCTTGGCTTTTAGTGTTGGCAAATTCTTTCATAAGCAATCTCTTTGGTTGTATTCAGGGACACCAATGACATTACCATTTGGAACATGGACTATATTCCATGATGCACTTATCATATTAATATTAGCAAACCTAGTTGATCATAGTACTTACAACAACTTTATAAACTAAGTACTATTACATTCATGTGATATCTGAGGCAACAGTAGGCCACTGCTGTCGCTAGCCCCTAGTTTCACTATGCTACTAAATATTAAAATGGACATCAAGTCTTCTCTTTTTCCTTAAAAGTGTTTACTTTTCCTTCCACATTATACTACGTGCTTCTTGATAATTTTAACTATATTTTATGGGTCATTTCTCTTGTGAGTACGCTATAGTAATATTGTTTCTAACATTCCTTTTAGCTTAAGTAAATACTGTCATCGCCTTTTCACAGAGGGTTGTGGAATAGAGGAGCCAAGATCACTAGCATATTACATTCAAAGCATTTGTTTTAACCTGTGCCCCTTGTCTTGTTCTGTTGTGTACTTCATTTCTCACAGATTCACATTATTTTATTTAGGCCACATATGCTATTCTATAATTAATCCTAAAGTATTTTTGATGGTCACTAAAATCTTATAAGTTCTTTATTCTTTAACAAATGTACATTTCAATTACAAAAGGATTAGCTATATATTCATATTCACATGAACATGCACATATGCCACAGACACAACTTCTTATTGTAGAGTCCAGTTCTAGATTCTGTTAAGACACATCCTCAAAGAAGGTGAAAAAATGTTATTAACACAGTATCACTTTATATAAGAGAGAATTAAATAGGACTCTCTTTTAGCAAATTGCTTCTGGTTCTACATTGTGGAACCAAGCAGAAACTTGCGGAGAAACCGTATATGCCTTACTATTAGTCTCTGTCTATAAAAGTAATGAGGCACTTTTGATCCATAGAATTGTTGATTCACAGAACAAGGAAAGAGGCTAATGTTGTGAGGACATCAAGAATCTGCTCTATATTTACTTGTGAATATGAATGCATTTCCTTCTTACAGACATGTACACATTCAGGAAAAGGGCACAGGCCATGTTTTGTGAGAAAGTCTAGGAGACTAGCCATTTCATCACGTATGGAAAAACCTGTCCAGGCATTGTCTTTCTGAGTACTTGAGAGAAGCTGACTGCTACTTCATTAAGAAGGCAGCTGCAGCACAGGGCTGCATGCAGGATCTGGGATTCAATCTCTTCTTTTCCAAGGATATACCTACTCTTGTTATCTTAACCATCTGGCTTCCTGACAAAGCCAACTAGTGTGGTGTTCCTGGTGTTTAAAAGGAGGGGCTAGATGAAACAGTTTCTAACAATAATAAATTTAGAGGCTAGAGAAAAGGCAGGAGTCTCCCCTATTTTGCAAAGTCTATGTTGTAACCCAAAGAGCTGTCTAAGTTAACACCTATCCGTTATTCCTCTGTAACACCTCATAGATCAGGAGTCAATGTGACACACATATGACTCCTGGGTAAAACTCCAGCCAGAATCCTGAGATCTGTATACTGTACCCATAGTCTATTCTTTTATAGACCTGTCCTTCCATGAATGAAAATGTATGATTATAAAAAAGGAAAGAAAGAAAGAAAGAAAGAAAGAAAGAAAGAAAGAAAGAAAGAAAGAAAGAAAATACAAATAGACTATATTTCAGTGTAACTACTGCTTACCAACTCCATGATTTATGAGTGTTTGACCCTTACTCACTTCAAGGTACCTAAGCAAGCTGTCTGAAAGAAGGATGTGTGGGTCTCAGACCTGTACTGGACAGCCTACGAGGAGCCCCAAGCTTCAGGGTCATATCTTCTTGACTGTCCCTGAACACAGAGGCTGGTTCTCTGACTTTCCTTCAAGGTCATCGGCTTTTCTCTGTCCTCATATATCCCTACAGAATTTTCTGCTTTCTTTTTGATTTTACTGCTTTTCAACTTATTTATGTGTGACAGCCTCAATCATCCAGTGGTTATCAATTCAGTAAAATCTGTCTTGCAGAATGTCCATTTTATCATTCAAGCCTGAAATCTGTTCTGCAATCCTTTTATTTCCCTCCTGAATTGCTTTCAAAGCCCTCTAGGGAGCTGGCCTGCAAAAATAGAGAATTCTCACATTGTTTCCATGAAAGGTGCTATATAAGCACACAGCAGGGTCGTTGTTCCCTTTTCCCTTTCATTTTGGTCACCCTGACTGATCTTCTCTGCATTGCCAGCACAGTGGCTTTTTCTATCTTAATTTTATTCACTGCTGTGGTTACTTTCTTTTGGAGACATCAGATAGGTATTAAGTAAAAGACAGGCATGGGTGTCTAGGCACCTCCCTTCCCTCATTACTGATGTCTAACACTGACCATTTAACTGAGATGGGTCTTCATTGCCCTGGTTCCTTCCTGGATGAGATTCAATTTCCCATGCACTTTCCTGCTTTGTGCACAGAACTATCCTCACCCCATCAAGGCAAACTACAAAATTAAATTAATTTAACTTGTTCATCTAGGTTTTTAATGTAATATTTTGACAGATCTGCATAAACTGAACTTCCTAAATTTTGCATAAGGGAATAAAATTGATGGATTCAAATTCATTTCTGTTGGTGAAATGTGGAGATTTGTAATCCATCAGCTGTTCTCCCTCGTGCACCATCAAGACAGCTCATGCTGCCTTCAGTTGGCATTAAGTACAAACAGCATTGCTTAAATCATCATGGCTGCAGACCAGAAACTAGCAGAGGACACTTGTAAATGAAGATGCGAAATGAAGTTAATGTTTAAAAAAACAAACCAATGCAAGAAAGGGGGGAAGATAATAGAAATAACGTTATCTTTAAGCCAAGAAGTAGAATTGATGTAGATAATGGAAAAACATTAACTATTAAAGAAAAAAACAATAAAAATCTCATTGAAGAAAGTCTCTGTGGCACGAGGGTGCTGGCTGTGGATCCGTCCAGATGTTGGCTTTGTGTATTTGTGTCTGGGTTGAATGTATTCATGCAGATTCTTCTTCCTTTTCTTTTTTTTTTTTCCCTAGAGGATTTTCTGGTAAAATTAATTGAAATACACTGCACATAGAATGCTGAACCCAAAATAATGAATAGGAAATGACAGAGCCTTTCTAAGGGAGGGGCAGTCTCAATAAATACAACATTTATCAAGATATAGCAAGTTATTCAAACGCACGATGTCTGATTCATAAGAATAAAACTCTAGCATGGTGCGAAAGGATATGAAAAGTGGCAAAGCATTTATTTCTAGCCTTTTATAATGTGTATTCTGTCATGCTGAGCAGGGAAATGAAGCTTCTTATTTGAAGAATTTAGGTTGAAGACTGTTTTCTCAGCCAGAAAAGAGTGTCTTCAGGTGAATATGCATGGTTTAGTGGTGTTTGAGTTAAGTTTGAAAGATACTAAAATGTGTGTGTGTGTGTGTGTGTGTGTGTGTGTGTGTGTGTATGCACATTCACACATATATACATCCAAACACATACATATATCATATATATGAATGAATAACTACAGATGTATATCATGCTTCTTAGGCTGATCTCAAACTTCAAGTCAAAGTGATCATCTCTTTTCATTTTTACAAGTAATAGAGACCCTAGACAAATGCCATCATGTCTATTTTACTATAAAGGTTTCCATGACAGTTATGAGTCTAATCATCCAGGCTATTTTGATCTACAAAACACTTCACAGGAATCAGGTCAGTAATGCACACAGCAACACTGTTCTCTAAATGTTTATCATTTGATATGTAATGATTTCAATATTAGAGAATGAGTGATAAAAGAAATCATTCAAAATAATAAAGGCACGTGGCTACAACATGAAATTTGACATGTTTGATTATTAGGGCATGTTGACCCTTCTGGGAAATAGGAAGACAAGGCTTTTTGGGGGGAGATATGTCAGTCACAGCTATATTTGACAAGAATGTGAAAAGCAATGACTGTTAAGAAGTATCTTCATCTGTCTCGAAAAAAAAAAAAAAAAAACCAAAAAAAAAAAAAAAAAAAAAAAAAAAAAGAAGTATCTTCATTCAGTGAGGTTAAAATGTAGCAAAAACAATGCATTTTACAGTTTATAAAATGAGGTTTCCTGGAGACCTTATCTGACCAAATCATTCTATTAAAAGTGAATGCAAAGTACAGAGTGCTGCTTAACAATGCAGCGTGCCTCCCACCTTGGCCATCTCCTTAGGTTCCTCAGGATGCCCTAGTACTCTGCCCTGTGGCACTCACCCCTTTACTTTACTTTCAAAAAGTTAATAAACTTTTCTGATGCAAACAGGCAGTTGGGTGCGTGTGCTTGTGTGTGTGTGTGAGAGAGAGAGAAAGAGAGAGAGAGAGACAGAGAGACAGAGAGAGACAGAGACAGAGACAGACCTAAACATACAGTCAGAAAGAAGGGGAATATGGATAGAATTCTGTTAATTCAGTACAGGGACTACCTCATTAAATGTCAAAGTTAAATAAGACTTGACATCAATATGGTTTTGTCCTAAACTTAAATTCCATTTATGAAATAACCATGTTTTATGTTTTATACTAGGTTCTAAATATTTTTGAGAATCTGATTGGTATTGCTCACCATGTTCTATGCTGGGGGGTTCAGCATGGCCTTGTAACTTCAAGAATAATTACTCAAATGATCATACATTTACAATCCTGGCAATTACACTAAAGAAAGGCAGAACTTATATAAGAGTACATCAGAGTTTAGACTTCTTTGAAGAAGAGAGCTATTAATCTGACATATAACAGAGGAAGCTAGATGGTGTGGGTGGGGGTGGGGGGGTCAGGTATGTCTTTAGGCAAAGAACCATAAGCAAATATCATTACCCGCAAGCACAGAATAGGCTTGGATGTAAACAGAGATACCTGCAACAGAGTTGATCCCAGAATCTGACTGAGAATGAAAACAGAAACAGACTGGAGATTGGATACTCTTTTTTTATCAGACCAAAACAACCAATTCTATGTAAACACTTTACTTTTTTGAACAGAGAAACAAGAATGATAATAGACTTGGGATAATTTGTATTGAATTTCTGCTTATTTGTCTACAAGCTGCGTCTCAGTGGTCTAAGATGTTCTACTTAAATGAGTTAAGTCAATGAAATCAAGAAAACTAGTAGAGTTGCAAAACAGAAAAGAATGCTGAGATAACACTGGGAAAACATACACTAAAACCGTAAGGGAAAATGGAATGAAGAAAAGACAAAGGTAACAAGGCTTGTCTGGGGCTGAAAGAGCAAGCAAGACAAATGCTTTACGTATGACATGGAGCTTCCTTCAGGTTCTTTTGGCCTACTTATAAGTAGAATGGGCAGTATAAAGTAATAAAGATGAAGACTTATGGAGTACTAACTGTGGCTCGGGTTGTGTTGCTCAAAAGGTAGCCACTTACCAATGTGATCATTGAAATCTGATCAAATCAAGGTGAAGTACATTTATACAATGGGTTTTAAAGACAGTTTAAGCTCAATAAGTGTGAAACAGGATGTGCTTTTCATGCTGAGATTGGTTGCAGGTTGAGATATAACATGGAGTTTATATCCACAAATTCAACTGTGAATCAAGATTATTTTAAAATAGAGTGCCATTCCTAAATATACTCAGGCTTTCTTCTTTTCATTGTTCTCCAAACAATGTAGTACATAGATTGTTGTCTTTGAATTTGTATTTGAGATAATGCCCATAGCAGTCTAGGGTTTGTCGCATGAGATACATATGATGGGAAAAGATACAGTGACTTTAGCATCCTGTATCCATTAACTGAAGAGCACTGGTGGTATTGCTAAGACAGGGAAAATAAGAAATTTGGTTTCATACGTGTCAAATTTCAGGTGTTCATGGAACATCTAAATGACTTGTTCAAATGACAACTGAATACTAATTCAAGAATGAAAGCTAACCAGGCTTCTTCAAATTAAAAAGACATAACATTACACAAGGCTTTTAAAGAATGGGACGAGATCAAATTGCTTAGAGACTGAAGGGTGGCAGGACTGAGGATTGAGCCTGTGGTCTCTAACATGTGGATGCTGGAAGGTAAACATCAGGCATGGGAAGCTGTGAATGAGAGCTCAGGTAGAGATCAACTCACAGGAAAAAGCAGAGCTAAACAGACTTCAAAGCAATGAGTCAATAGGTGCTAGTCTAGGAAGGATACTGAGAAATGAAAGTGACCAACACACTGGCAATATAGGAATCCTTTTAAATTATTGACTGTGGAAAGAAAACTTCCTTGAAAAGTTGACAAAATTCTGGTTGAAGTGGCCTCCAAAGGAAAAAGAGGTGGAGGAGTATGGAAGTGAGTAGACAGAATTATTAACAGGTGACCTAGCATGTTTTCATTAAAATAAAGCAGGACCCAAACAGAAGAGGAAGGTGAACTTAGAAGTTCTTTTGTTATCTTTTAAAGTATGAGATTTTTATTGCCCTTTAGAATGCTGGTAAAGATGATGCTAGCCAGAGATAAAGTTAATTTATGATAAATGCAGTTAGGTAATATACAGAACAAAGCTCCTAAGTAGAATTACTAATCAAGATGGAATATAGTGTACTGACAGTTCATAGTAAACACTGAAAAGGAAGATGAGCAGCAAGGATCTCTGTTCAATGATTACAGAATTCTCTCGTGATGTCCCTTTGTTTTGTTCTGCTTTTTGGGGGGTGGGGCAAACTGGATTTACTAGTTTAAGGAGGTTGGGATTAAAAAAACCAATAGTCCTAATAACTCGGATCGATTATGAATAATGATTAGTGTTGCAAAGTGAAATATTATACTGCCACATGTGTGAGCATAGCTGAAAATCCTGTCATGTCATTGATGGGAATTGGCTTTGTATACTAGACTGTCAATTAATACTTTTTAACGTGAATACTCTTTCCATACAGTTTTCTAGCAAAAATAAATGCACTTTTAAAATTAAGTAAATAGCTCACAATGTGATTTTTGTCATTTGTTGTAGCAAGTAAGAGTTTGAGCATCTTATCCTGGACATTTCTGTGGTTAAAAATTTAGGGAGTTTTAAAACTAATTTTTTAATTTAAATTTTTTTTGTATGTGAGTACAAGAATGCATGCTTCCTGGTGTGTGTGTGTGTGTGTGTGTGTGTGTGTGTGTGTGTGTGTGTGTGTGTGTGTGTAAGTCAGAGGGAAACTTTAAGGAATTGGTTCTGTGTCTGTCATCAGCCACGTGTGTTCCAGCAATTGAACTTAGGTTGCTAGGCTTCCATAGCAAGTGCCTTTACATGCACTGCACATCTTATTGGCCCATGTTGTGGTTTGTTTGGAAGGTATACTCATAGAAATGATCAAACAGGCAAGCAAGCAAACAAACAAATGAATAAAACCTCCCCAAAACCTCTTTACC
>CM052702.1:1465162-1528460 GCA_028551405.1 Uromys caudimaculatus
GAGAGAGAGAGAGAGAGAGAGAGAGAAAGAGAGAGAGAGAGAGAGAGAGAGAGAGAAGAAGGAGGAGGAGGAGGAGGAGGAGGAGGAGGGGGAGGAGAGAGAGAGAGAGAGAGAGAGAGAGAGAGAGAGAGAGAGAGAGAGAGAAGTAGAGGAGAGGAGACTCTAGGCATGTGCACATGGAGAGAGATGGGGGAAGGGAATGGGGAGAGAGGGGGACCAAGAGAGAAAGAGGGAGCAAGAGAACAAAAGAGAGGCAAGAGTAAGAGAGAGGGAGGAGGGGGCAAGCAGCCCCTGTTATAGTGGGTCAGGCCTACCTGGCTGTTGCCAGGTAACTGTGGGGTAGAGTTTAGACAGAATGCTAAGAGGTACCTCATCATTATGTACAGCAATTGATTTTAAAATATTATGCTATTAACGAAGTGGCTCCGAATAAGATTCAGAGAAAACAGAAAGTCTCATCCAATGTCAAGTAGGCAAGAAGTCTCCTAGGAATGCTTTAACCAGTTGATGGATCAAGATCTTGAAGTTTTAGCTGTGCACTAAATTGAATATGAAAGAGTAACCTTTTTATCTAAAAGATGCACAATTTAGACTTCACTTCAAGTTTTAGGTAAAAATGTAATCATAGAAAATGCCTTTTAATAGATCCTTTTGTTCTCCTTGGATTCATCTTACACTACTTTTTGGCAATTTTTATTTTTTAAAAATGTCATAGTAGTTGCTCTTATTTTACATATTCTTAAAATGGAATGTGCTTCTTCTCTATCAATACAGAGAGCCTAACCAGCTTGCACTAGGGTAAGGATGAGCTTATAACTACTCCATAAATGACAGTGATTCAGAGGCTACACTTTACACACACACACACACACACACACAAATTTACTTAGACACTTTTTAGCCTAATGAGGGAAACTTTGCTAAAATCTGTTTGAGTAGAGGTGAGAAAAATCAAAGTTGTAATCACGTCTGAATATAGCAAGACAAATGGGGATTTGTAGGCAATAAACAAAGTGAGGGGTACAATAAATGAATAACTAGTAAGAGAATATATTGGCTGGGGTTGCTGATTAAGACCTCCTAAGATCATTCTTGTGCCAGACACTAGGAGAAGCAATATGCATGCTGGATAGGCACTATCACTGCAGAAGTCTCTGGAAGCCAGCTCTAAGATACAGCCATTGAGTTACCATTCTTTACCCTTTACATCTTATCTGAAGTCAGTACATTATGAAGTAGAAGTCACATTTCCCAATTCTTGAGTACAGAATACATAAACTCTCTTGCTCCTCAAAATATGGGATGGTTTATTATACAATAACATTAATCAGAAAAATTCACGGCTGCTATTCTGATTTAAAGTGTATCATATTTTTCCTGGGTAGTGATAAACCCTTGTTAGCAGTTCTTCCTGATTCTACAACAACTCTCTTTTGGTCTTTTCTCTACCAAGTGACTCCCTGAGATTGAAGGTACTCCACTTCTAAAAGGCCTGGTCTTTCTCACAAAACAAAAACAGGCAGAGTCTCAGAGACCTAGCAGCCCCTTCACCTGCTTCTACAACACTCCCAATGGATGTATCTTACTGTACTTCCTTTTCAACAGAGGAGGCTTCCTCTGCAGCACTGCTCATCCTTGAATCTACCAGTCTGCTTACTATCTGTCTTCTTCCACAAGTCAGAGTTCTTCTCGAGTTTTTTCCCCAGGGAGAAACTGGTTGTGTTCAGAAATTCAAAACTGAAAAAGTACTGGTTCAAAATGACTCTTCAGTAAACATTTTCTGATTGAATTAATTTGAACTACAGAGAAAATGTTAAAGATTTGCTTTCTGTGTAGTTGAGGTAAGAATTTACCCTGAATGTTCATAGAAGTAGATAAAAGTTTAGTTTCATTTGGTGTCATTGTCAATTCTAGTGGAGATGTGAACATTGATTTTTTTTTTTTTTTTTACATTTCATTTTACATTGTATCTGCAGCAAAATATGAAAGAAAGCTAACTCTGACAGGGAGATATGCTGGAAGAAGCTATGGAATGTGGAACTCTGAGCAGGTAAGAAGGCTTGGTGACATTACCTAGCAAAGAGACTCTACCTCATGGTTTCCTTACTGTCTAGAAACAGAATTGTAAGGAGTAGGAAGGGACAGGGTGTTACAGTAATCATATGTTATTCAAACATGAACTGGTCAATAACCAACTCAGCAAGGTAAAATAGAGTCTACAGTATGGGAATGGAATAGTGAAAGCTTGTGTCTTGGAAAGGAGGAAGAGGGGGAGAAAGTGAGAAAATGCACAAGCCAACATGGTCTTAGTGTCTCTACAGAGTGCTACTATGTCTCCAGAGTATAGGAATTACAGGCATATACCACCATATGGGATTTCCACTTGGGAATCTAGAAGGAAATTTAAATGAAAACACTGAAATAATACTAATAAAAGAATAGAGTTTGAGAGATGGCTCAGAAGAACACTTACTTCTCTTAAAAGCACTAAACTGGAAGCCATAATAAGTAACCAGAGGACACGGTGCTGACCCATGCAGGCCCTGTGAGTGCTGCTTTAGTTGTGATTTAGAGGGTCTTGCTCTTTGGCTCTTAGACTCCGCGCCTCTTTTATGAAAGATCCACTGCACAGAGGGATCTGATGGAGATATCCCATTTAGGGATGAGAGTTCCAAGATTTCTTACTATCCACATAATGTCTGTCTGTGGGTCTCTATATTTGTTCTCATCTGCTGAAGGAGGAAGCTTCTGTGTTGATAGCTGAACAAGGCACTGAGCTGTGAGGATGCATAACATCATTTTTAGGGGTTTTATCATTAAATATTATACCCACTCATTTTAAGAGAATTATTTTATTTTCTCCCAGATCCCTGGGTTATCCTGCTTCAGGTTCTTGGTCACCCAAACAGTGTCAGTTACGGGTTTTATCTCATAGATTGAGGCTTAAGTCAAATCAGTCATTGGTTCATTATTCTCACAAGCTTTATACCACTATTGTTCTAGCATATCCTGTAGGCAAGAAACCATTGTAGATACGGAGTTTGTGTCTGGCTTGGTGTTTATGTTCTTCTTTTGATAGAATTCAGAGTATCTTTCTGTAGGAAAGACACTAGGATGGAGAAGGGAAAGCTTTATATAGGTATCAGCTTGACATCTCCAGGTTCAATATAGGTTATCTTTAACAACAGGGCCTTGCTGTCACTTTGTGGAGAGCAATCTATAATTTTGACAACAATTTGGACTTTTTGGAATTCCTGAGTGACCTCTTTGGCCAACACTCCGTTGAAAAAGACATCATCTGATGTTGACCTTTGAACTTCACGTGCACACTCATACATATGCAAGTTCCCTCACACATCCATGTAAACACACACAGATGAACACAGAAGCGTGCATGTACGTGTGAATAAGAATAATTGTTTAACATTTAGTAATTGCTAATTAAATGGTAACAATGACTATTTTTGACAGTAAAGAAATATTTTTGAAGGGCAGAGGTTAGTTAATAATAGAGAAGTATAAATAGTAAGTCTGACTGTTACGTATATTACAATAACATAAAAACTGCTTATCTTTTCACCTCAAGTTGTTCCCCAACATTTGTTATGGCTCCATGATATTAGTAAAATACACTCTTGTATAAAGAAACTCATGGGAAATTGTAGCCTTTAACCTGAGGCTACTGCATTTCTTAATTATCTGCTATGGATTGTTAATGTAGGTTGCTTTGCACATGGATACCATTTTCATATGAATTCTTAGAAATTTGTGGTTATGGGGAACACTGGATAATGATGTCATTTCTCAATTAGCATTATTGGATTGAATTTCATCTATATTGGACACTGCCAAAAAGGCACGTATGCCTGTGACAATGATTGTTATGCTTTTGAAACTGACCCACTGGGATATATTGCCAATAGCTCATGTATGTTAACTCATTAATTTCTACAACAGATTTGCAGTAAATACAAGCATACTTTGTAGGTGGAAAAACTGAGACACTGAGGAATGAAGTGACTTGTTCAGTGTATTGGTTATTTTTTTCTAGATCCCATAAAGTTGACAATCAATATTAATCTTCACTTATAGCTAATATGTTAATAATTGTTTTGAGTGTAATTGATGAGCACTGTATTTGAACTCAAAGTATATAACTTTACGATTACCATTTTTTGCCATGCTATAGGTTCATTGATGAGAACAATATGCTATGCATATTACTGACTCTAATAAATTTTCACAAATAATCTCATCTCTACTCTCTTCAAGAAAAATAAATATTTAGAAATACTACAGTTACAAGAATTCACAAGACAATAATTTTAACAAACATTTCCTATGTGATATGTCACACAAAGGGCCCCTTGTGTGGGCATTTGAGATAAGATTTTAATGCAGTTGTAACAAAATTTGACAAGCATTATCTGAACCTCAAAAATATTTCCATCAAGATATATTTTAGATTGTTTGCCATTAATGTAAGTAGCCATGCATCCAAGGTACTAAGTTTTCCGGAAGAAAGGTGAAATGTGCCCCACCACAGTTATGGCCATCATATATTATCCTGTTTCTTTCTTAAAGGTGTTTGACGTAATGAATAAAATCCAAAGTTATTAGAGTGCAAAAAATACATTTCAAAATGGAATGGTATTTCTGAACTCTTGAGGAATTTTGTATAAAAATGTACTCTTTCATAAGAAGGCAACATGAAAATCTGTTGGAATAAGAAAATCAATTTTCACATGAAAAATACATTTTTCTCAAGAAATACCATAAGTGAATTCTGTGAAATATTGCTAAAGTAAAATTTGTTTTATTTTGTACAATGGTTCTAATATTCCTTTTTCATTATCTTGGTAATTGGTTGTGCAAAGTAATGGAAGATTGTTAGGTAGAGATATAAAGTTCTCATAATGTTTTGGGCACGGTTGTAGATGTTATACACATATCAAGTTAACTTTACCTCATGAAAGACCCATGAGAAATCCATCTTGTAAACATAATTTTGTGGCATAAGAGGGATAAAGAATTCTCAGAGTTGTATTCTAAATCAGTTGCATGTAACTGCTATGTTTTTTCTTACTAATAACCATAATCTATTTCCTATGTATTTCTAAATTCCATCATTTCCATATTCATTGAATATTGTTTATTCAAGAGCAACAATTTTCATGACTTTTATAGAAAATTAAAAAATACTGCTGTCTCAGATACTTTGCCTATTATTTCTCAAGAACATTCTATGTTTAAAATCATAGTTTTCCCCCCACAGAGATGTAATTTGTTTTAATTAGGTCACCTAAATGTCAATTATTTATATTGACTACAGCAATCCTAATTTGGGGATTTCACAGGCCTTCATTCTTGCCTTGTATTCTGGAAATCTTCTCTGCTTTGCATAATCTTAATTATATTACTTTATTGAAGAGATGCAAGAAAAATGACATTCTTGTAAAGTGACTTCTCAATTAAATCAAACAGATCTGATAAGATTAAAGAAAATGCTGGCAAAGCACTGAGTGGTAAGAAAAAGAGACCATCCATGTTAAATGAGTTACCAGGGACAAAACACAGAATTCTATCAGGATACTGTTCACTTAGCATAATTAGTAGTTTTTCTTTCCATCGAGCTTAATGATTTATTAACTGTCAGGGCAAAGAGGAAGTACTGCAATAATTATTCCAAAACACCACGTTTTGATTTATGCAGCAACTTTAATTTCCAAATACTTTAATCCTCTTTAGTATTTATCATGTTTGGATAAAATAAGAGTAAGTCTTGCAAATAAAAATATAAAGATGTAGATAAGGTCACATGCTCAGTAACCAGATGAAAATCTTGTAGTTACAGCAGTGAGCCTAGAGTTTTGTCTCTTAGTTGTTGTGTTCAGAGTCTGAAACCATCATCTTTTCCTAGAGATCATTTTATGTTGAGGAGGCCCAGGGGAGGAGAGAAATTGGAAACAAAACAAAAAACCATAACATTCAAATGTTTGGAATTAGAGGATCTTCTACAAAAATAGCACTGCATCTGTGTAAAGAAGCTATGCAGAGCCTAAGTTACTCTTCAGTTGCTTTCTTTAAATAAGTGAAAGGAAACACTTTAATGTAACTTATATTTTGGAAAAAAAAAAAGTTTGTAACATGTTTATTCAAAGAACCAATCAGGAAACAGCTCATATTTTTTCATTGAGTGACACGTAAACACATTATGAGGATCTATATCATGACTTCACTGTAACTTTAAACAATTTGTTATTAAAGAAAAAAAAACAACCTATGAGATTATAAATCACAAACTTTGTGAACTTCTGTTTGTAAATAATTTATTACTATTATACCATCAAAATGCTATCAGCTATAATAAGAACTTTGAAAGCTGTATGTGGTGACATACATTTTTTTTTCTTGGCCCCTGAGAGGATGACACAGGAGGACTGCAAGACAGAGGACAGCTCTGGTTACAGAGAAAGCTTTGGGGCATTCTGGACTCTAGGGTCCCCTTCTTAAAACCAAGTGAAATGTTCATTAGCACTTGCAGGTTCTCATCGATTATGGGAGAGATGGATGAGAAATAAAAGTAGCCCTCTATTTACAAAACTCGTGGAAAATGATTGGAGTAACTTGGATCATAAAACCCAAAGATTACCTTGAATTTAATCCCTAATGTGCATATACCTTATTATTATATATAATGTGCATATACCTTATTATTATATTACAGCAATATTATGACATATACACAAGCAGAAGGAAAATTGAACAGAGATTGACTACATCAGTTTTCCATGTCATTAGTTAATGATTGATCTGTAGATTTTTGAGAGAGTGGGAACAAAGAAAGCATCAGAAACACATAACCTGCAATCACAGCTATGCTTTGCGTGAATTGAAAACAAAATACTCACAGCATAAGCATCCACTTATTTAAACACAGCACAATGAAATTTAAAACTGTTTGATGCTTACACACCTTTTTTCTCATCATACCTCGTAGAAATCAAATGTACTTATAAAAGATTGACAGGCATGATATTAACATAGTACATGTGGCCTCTTACGAATTGAGCTTATATTATGTTATTACTTTATTCTAACTCATATTTTAGATATTTACATTAAATTAAATAAATATATTAGCGCTTATATTTTTGCTATAAAATTATTTGAGGATATCTCTCACATAAAAGTTATGAAACACATGCTCACACACAGACACACACAGACACACACACATATGTGTGTGTCTGTATGTATTCATATATACAAAGCCTAACTTTTCCAGATGCACAGTACTTATTTCCATCATTATTATTAATTGCATTCATATTTCAATTATTCTTTCCATAAAAATACAATCAAGAGCATAACACAAGTTCTATATAATTTTTTTACAAATAGTATGTTATTAAAAAGACTAACACAATATACAATGCTCAGGATTTGCCTTTGTTCCAGTGATACTGGAACCAGCTGCAACTTTTAAAATTTTTTTTTACAATGTGTGTATCTAGACACATAACAATTTATCATCCTAAAATTCCTACTAGTATAATTATGAAAGACAGTGTAAAAACTGAAGGTGATGAAAGCATCCACAGCTTTTGATGCAACTGCAAAAATACACGTGTGAGACAGAGTAAATCAATTTATATTTCCCCAAGGAATGAATAATTTTGAGAAACCTAAACTACCATATATATTGTAGATATTATATTGTGTGAACATGCATGCATGTGTATATGTTTACATACAACACACATATACATATATGCATATATATTAAGTATATACACACACACACACACACATATATATATGTATAAATATATTTATTCAATTCTGACTGACGTAGTAGAATTCAAGGGCTATTCCCGTGTTTCTAAAGTTAAGTTAGAATATGGTGCCAGGGATATGATGAAGATGTAGCTAGGACTATATGGAAACAACTGGCCAGGAGTGTTTTCATTAGTGTTCTCTTCTTTATTTGTTAGTATGATAACATGAGTTATGTAGGACCAGGAGATAAATGGTATTTGTAGAGTTTGGAGATCTTTACATATATTACCAACACACCAGAGACATTCCTCATGTTTTCTTTCTAGTGTTTATTTTATCAAATGGTATGTTTGTCCATTGATATAAACTTGTTTTCTTTAGTTCAAATATGTATATATGCATACACAGATACACACAAATATATATATATATACTCCTGTTTTCAGGAGTATGACCTTTAAGCATAGTGGTGAATATATAACTTGATTTTAATTTTTCTTCTACTGAAGAAATGCTCAGTAAATGTCTAATGTTGCATGAATCACTTGTTATTTTGATTTTTGAAATTTTACATTTGGAAAATTATTTCTTTGAATTAAATTTATTTTAAAGTCTTTAATATTAAGCACATTGTATAGACTCCTTTAGGTATTTTGGAGTTCTATAATTATCATTTATCTTTTCCTTTTTAGGTATTGAAATTACTTGGGAATTGCATTTGTTCCTAGGAGGTTTTAGGGGGGGATTGGGAAAGGTAATAACATTTGAAATATAAATAAAGAAAATATTCAAATAAAAAATACAGAAATATCTATAGTGGAAAGATCATTTCAAAATGAAAGTTTAATGGTGGTTTAATTGATTTGTAATTTGTTTAGAAAATATATTCAATAAAAGGGGGGATTTTAAACCATTAAGTGAACTTTGAGTAAGGCTACGAATAAAATATATTGCTATTATTTAAAGAAGAAGAAGAAGAAGAAGAAGAAGAAGAAGAAGAAGAAGAAGAAGAAGAAGAAGAAGAAGAAGAAGAAGAAGAAGTCTTTGACAAGAGGCAATCTAGCAAAAGACTGGTGCAGATGGAATTCAGAAGAGAATTTTTTTAAAAGGAATTAAGCAAAAAGGAGCTCTCAGACAGCTGAATAGCTGACTAGAAAACAACTGTAGCTACCAAGAGCTGGACAGTGTAGGAGGCCACACAGAGCTGGACAGTGAAGGCCACACTGCATTCAAGAGCAATGTCTACGAGAAACTGGGATGCACAACATTGTCAGAGGTCTTGGGGGAAAATTAGTGCAAGGAAACTGATGTTAAAAAATCTTAACCAAAAAAAAAAAAAAAAAAAAAAAAAAAAGGCAAAATGATTGTTGTCAAATATGAAGTGAACAGAACGTAGTCACCTATGAAGTTTTCTTATAACCTTGATCACTGAAATTAGATTTAAGCACAACTAGGATATGAATAGGTAGCAGGGATAGATGAGGGATGATGTGTTGTTGATGGTAGCATAAGAACCAAATCGTAACCTGGTTAGGAAATCAAGAGATTATCGAACACCGCTAAGTCCGGAAGCAAATACTACAAGCCACAGAAAACGCAGCTAACTTTGTGGCAACAGTTGACTGTGTGGGAAAAAAAATCAGAGGTGGGAAGTGTGGCCAGTGAACCACTGTCTTGTCATTAAAACCTCATATGTGACTTTAAAAAAAAAAAAACAAAAAACAAAACTTATGGTTTTGAATTTTTCAGCCATAGAAAGAAATATAAAATGAAAATACAAAGTGATTCTATACTTATAGCATAATAAAAAATATTTTTTAAAAGAATGTAGTAACCTGATAACAAAAATTGAATCAAGAAGGCCAACATTCTAAAGTTAGTTGAGGGTCAGTAAATTTCCTCAAGGCTTTAATAAATAAAAATATGAGACAATAAAGACAAATAATACATTAGTGATCTATATGTCAACATATGAATAGGTGAAAAGAAACATGAAATTAAAAAATATGATCATAAATAAGTTTGAAAAATATATTGAAAAATGTAAAGAAATAGAAAAAGGAAAATTGACAGGTATATAATATCCATTTAATAACAACACCAATGATAAAATACTATAGTTTTTCAAGTAGGACCAAGGACCTCTCTCCTCAGCTTGCGACTTTTAACCAATTTTATGATAGTAGATGTAAATTCCCATCTCTGGAGCAAGCCTCAATTTCATTTAGAAAGAAGTTGGTTACTACATAACAGACATGCAAGCATTGTGCCAGTGGGTGCATCATACATGAAATATTGGCAGTGTAGCACACAGAATTCAGAGATGGGCAAGACTATTGATGAGAAGTCTCTAAGTAATCGCTTCTATCCCCACCAAATAGTGCTGCTGATGACTTTGGTCAGAGAAGCTTCTTTTTGCAGTGAGCAAATGACCAGAAGGGACTCATAGCTCCTGGGAGTATTCAAAAAGTGACTGATGAATGGTTTGACATAATGAAACTTGTATGTCATCCCAACAAGGTTTAGAGAATTGTGTAGAAGAAACTCTAGAAAGAATGTAACAAGAGGAAGAGAGGGTTAACTATTGAGGGATATTGTCTTCTTGGCATAATGTGGCAGGTGTGTTCATTTTGACATGATGTGACTTCACTCTTGAAGTCATAGTAGCTGTGATTTTCTGTGCAAGACCTGAAGAGTCCTGGGACTATCCACATCCTGTGAAGGACTTAGTAGAAACTCTTGAGACTGCATTCTACCCTGAAGATCTATGTATGGTGAATGGTCACTGGGAAAGGAAGAGCCTTTCTTTCTGAAGTTACAACAGCAGTTCCATGTATATTCCTTAGTAGATAACCTTTCCTCCATGCTCATTTAAGTGACTGTAATGAAAGAAAAAAAAATGTGACACCAGCAATAGCAAGAACACATGAAAGTAGAATCAATGAGAACAGGCAGGAGACAAGGGGGGGGGAGCACTTAAAAAGAAGGCAAGTAGAGATGGCTCAGCAGTAAAGAGCTTTTATTGGCAATGACAAGAATAGGGGTTTGGATTCCAGCACTTACATAATAAGCTGTGTGTCTAGCACACACTTATATAACCCTGTCTTTGAGGAGGACAGAGAGAGTAAGATCACTGGAACTTTCTAGTTTCCAGTATAGCCAAGAAAGTTTAGGAAGAGACCCTGACTCAAAAGAATAGCTGGAAAGTGAAAGAGGAGATTATCTGAAATACATCTAAACTGGTATAAAGATATTCATATACATGGATTCAAACAAACCAACAAACAAATAAATAAATTGTTAGAAAGAGTAAAGTTTTCTTTGAAAACAGTCAAGATAGGTCATCCTTTGATATTGGCTATCAACAAATTAAACATATAGTACTATTTTCTAAAATCATTAAAATAATGTAAAATCTTATAGTAATTTAGAAAAGGTAGATTCAGTTTAAAAAATATACAATCTTTTAAATGCAGTCAGAATAAGGGAGCACATTTGATTACAATCATTATCACTAACAAAAACCCCCAGTTCTCTCTTAGAAAAACTTGATTTTGTTGGGTAATTATAATGCTCTTTCAGGAAAAGTATATGAAAGGTAAACTGAATTTGGGCATGTGTTACTAAGCCCAACTGTAAAGCGGAAATATTACTTTGAAAGTCATTCTGAAGGCTTTGAAAAATCTATAATATTAGACTTAGTATCCCTCACTTTTCTGTAGTGACATACTGAAGAGCAAATAATATCAGGAAACAAAGACACATAAAAATTACTAAGTTGATGAATAGTCAGTTATTTCACAGAAATCTCATCATCAGTGTTGGAACCAGAGAAAATTTTTATAAAAGAATGCAAAATTTCCTTCATCACTGTATGATGTTATAAAACAGTTCCTTATAATCTAGTTATTAGTCAAGGTTCATAGCAGAAGTTTGGTTGAATCAAGCAGATTGCCAGGTTGTGTCCACAGGCAGGCTCAGGAACAAGCCACATAGAACTGTGTCACTACTGTGACTGTTGAGCAATACAGGCTCTTAACATAGCTGCCATTTTGAACCAGCGTCTTACTCCCAGATAACAGTGTCCCTGTTCCACTGTCATTCTGCACTGAAAATATGATTTTGCAGACACTGCAACCACCTACGTAGAACATAGGGGTGTTCCACGCAGCCTTTGTTTGTTTGCTACTAGGTAAGTCATCATTTTTAGAAAGAGCTTATCTTTTGTGAAATCTAGTTCACATGCTGTGAGGTTTGAAGAAGTAAGTCGTTAGTTTGTTATATTTTGCCTGCATTTATGTGCACCATGTGCATGCATTGCCCACAGAGACTTAGGAGGGCATTGAATCCCCTGGAACTGGAGTTATACATGATTGTGAGCTATCCTGAGGGTGCTGGGGAATTAACTACATAGGTCTTCTGGAAGAACAGCCTGTGCTCTTAACCACTGGTCGATCTCTACAGCCTGAAGACATTAATGCATCACATGTTTAGCTTTCATTTTTAAGGGCAGTTTTTGCTTCCCACTAAGATTACTAATAGGCCCTTCAGGTGTCATTTGGCAGAAAAAATGCTACCCATTAGTGGATAAAAATGGTAGGACTTGAAAAGATGATAACTGAAGGATTAGGCAGTAAATTTCATGCTTGTAACAAGTATGAAATAAACATACCTAAGAAATAGACCACCTAAGGAAAGATGGATTGATTTTGGCCAATAGTTTCTAAAGTGTCAGCTCGTGTTTGCCTGCCTCTGAGGTTTCTGTAATGGTAAGGCAGAAACCCTTGATGGAAGGGCTTTCCAAAGCACTTCTTGAGAGCTAGGAAAGGGCAGGTAGAAGAGAAGAAGCTTGGGACTTGACTCACAGTGAATAAACCCAATGACCTAATTACCCAACAAAACCCATCTTCACTGCTATGCCTACTAAACAGCTTTTTGAAATGTTGACTCCATGATGTATTGATATGTTGATGAAGGCAGATTCTCCAAGGGCAGCCTCTGAACAGTGCTTAGCTAAGGACCAAAGTCAGTGTGGGGCACAGCACTTTTCAGCCAGAAAGTTCAATGAAGAAAAAATCCTTCTTTTATACAAATGTTATGATTGTCTACATAGAAAATCTTAAGAAAATTTATAACCAAATTTTGAATTATTAAATTAGAAGCTTGGTTGAACTAAATCATTGTAATAATCATTGATTTTCTATACACAGCCACAGGACATTAAAATTGAGTCTTCATAAACTTAACCACTTATAATAGCAATAAAAGCAACTAAACATGTGCAAATAAATTTAGTCAATGCTGTTTAAGTTTTTTGAAAGATAATGTTTCTTTTGGAGCTAACAGAAGATTGCAAAAAGGAGATAAATTCTACTCCTATTTAGGCAGAATAAATCTTGTAAAGACAACAATTCTCAAATAAATCGATATATCCAATGTAATTCCATCAAAATGTGTAATGGTTATTTTTCAAAAATTTAAACTCTGCAAATTATGTCTAAGATCTTCAAGAGAAGAAGTAAATCAAAGAAGAAGAAATGGCAAAACTGAATTCAATTGTTCTGTGATAAGATCTAGAGTTACATTTATCCTCATATTTAATATGCATGCCAGGCAGAAGTATTAAGAATGAGAGTTGCTGCAGGCTTCTATGACCCTTTCAGATTAAATATGTTCTTTCATAGTCCTAGTTTGCTGTTGTTCTAATCATAAAAGGACAATGAACTTTATCAAAATGTTGGGTGTCTGTTGAGATAATTGCAAGCTTTGTATTGCTCTCCTCTGTTAGTATGGTGAAAAGGCTTCATGTCATTAACCTTTCTTCCATTCCTTTGATAAACTCTGTCTTGCTGTGATTTTAAAAATAATTGATAAATATAGCTTAGTAATTTTATTATAGGATTTTCACTTTGAGTTTGAAAGTTAAATGAACTTGCTTGCATTCTCCTTTAAAGTGCTATGAAGAGTTCATGTGGAGCTTCCCTGTTTTGCTCCTCAGGAATAGTGCTTATTGTGTAAGGACTACTGAATTCTTGAGGATCCCTGGAATGTACCTGGAAAACCTACTGGTTTGTTGCTGTGATTTTCTGCCTATATTTCAAGATGATGATTTAAGTCCTTTAATTGTTTCAGTGTGTATTAATCAGGGTTATCCAGAGAAATAGAATTGATAGAATGAATTTATCATCTATCTATCTCTCTGTCTGTCCATCCATCCACCATCTACCTGTCTATCTATCTACCTATCTGTCTATCTATTGATCTATCAATCTATCTATCTATCTATCTATCTATCTATCTATCTATCTATCTATCTATCTATCTATCTACTTACCACCCATCTATCTATACAGACAGGGAATTTATTAGATGGCTTATAAGCTGTGCTTCACCAATCCTACAATGACTGACTGCTAACCAAAAGGCCATGAATTCAGTAGTTGTTCAGTTCATGAGGCTGAATGTCTTAGCCTGAATATACATTCCAGGATCCTGAAGAAGTAGGCTGTAATGGCAGTTCTAAACATTCTAAAATGTTTCATGCTCTTGTCAGCCAGTATAAGGGAGGCAAACAATGGGAAACTTTCATTTTTCATATCTTTTATTTTGGCTGCCACCAGAAAGTATGGCCCAAAATAAAGGTGGATCTCTCTACTTCAAATGATTTAATTGAGAAAAATTCCTCCTAGGTATACCCAGCTGCTTGGGGTTCAGATATTTCCAGATGTAGTCAAGTAGACAACCAGAAATAGACACCACACAGATATATTTGCCACCATCCAAACATAATTCCAGTAGGCCTCGTGAGAGTCTACTTCTTGTGAAGCCCTCTGGACCCTTCCTAGTCAAAGCCCACTTCTCCATACAGTCCAGTGATCTACTGAGCATTGTGAAAGCAGTTGATAATTAACACCTCAGTCTTTGATCCTGGCTAAACCCTGGAACAGGTCCTTGTATAGAGAGCAAGATATCCTATGATCACTGTGTCTATATATGATTCAGAAAAAGTTCTTAGTTGTTGCTGCTACTTTAAAAAAATGTTCTTTCCTAGTGCCACTCACAACCCAGCTGCAAAGAGAGACTTCCATCAGTCAGAAAGTCCAGATATTTTCTGAAATGTTTCCAGCAGAGAGGAGCTCTGTTCTTTGGGAGTCTAGATAGCTAGAACACTCATTGACTTTAGAGAATTTAAAACTCATAATAAAATCAACGTAAATTTCAGTGCAGTCTTAGGTACACCTTTATGGTCTGAATGTGAAAAGTCCCCCGCAAGATCAAGGGTTGTAATACCTGATTCTAGTTGGTGACCTTGAGGTGAGCCTCATAGAAGAAAACAGGTGACTGTAGACCAGCCTATTAGGTTATATACAGCCCTGTCCATTTCTCACTGGAGCTCAGGATACAAGGCAAGATACAAGGCAGCCAGCTATGTCATGCTCTTTCTACCTATTTGCAATGCACTCCTCTCACCACACCTCTTCTGTACCCTCAGAGCCAAGCCAACCACACCCTGCTATGCTTGTTTCTTTCAGGTAATTTATCAAAGTCATGAGAGAAACTCATGCAAGCACTAAGCCCCTACAACTCTGAGCAGTGGCCTTTCCCAGTGGCATGGCAGTGCACAGGGTATTTTCTTGTATCAAATCAAGTAATTTCTTTCTTTCAGTTGAATATTTAGTTTCTGTCTAACAGAATGCACAGGATTTGAGACAGCTATTTTTTTAAAAAAATCATGATTACAGTCTACGAAGAACCAAACCAAATCAACAAACAGAAAAGGTCACAGACAAGTCCACAAAATCCTGATATTAATTTGTGTCCCTAAGAGTAAAGTTATGTGAGGGCAAACTTAACTCTTCTAGCAAGAATGCATTACAAAAGGCCAAAACATTATGAAGAAGAAGCAGAGATTGTTGCTGTCCAAGAACAGCATGCTGGTAGCAGATTTGTTAAGAAGACATTATCACAATTTCCCAAAGAAAAGAATATGTGTCTCTCAAAAGGTAGTCATTACAGTAGATAGCCATATTACTTGTTCATGAAAAATATGACCTGGTTGTTTTCTCTAACTCGTTCCTTCAGTGTGATGATGGTAAATATTTTTGTTGAGCAAAGTGGTATTGACACTCTCAGTATTGGTTTAAACTTTTTCATAGAAGCGTGCTTTCTGTGTACTATATGATCCATGCCAACTACCATGTGCACACACATACCTGCACACATGTCTATACACATGTCAACAGTGTGGCATTTCTTTAGTCCTATCGGCTCCTTAGAAGAACAAAACCCCTCAACACAAGAAAGTCTACAGACACAAATACCAAGTTGGAATAATGAAATATAGCTTCTTAAAATAATATAAGCTAAATTTGTCCAGAAATCCTATCAAACTTGCATTTAAAACCACCCCAGGTCTGAGGAGCAGAAAGTCCACAAAACCCTAAGAGGGAAGAAACATCATGCTTAATGACAGAGGTTGGAAAAAGAGTCTTATTCTAAATAACATTTCAGATTTATTTTACTCTCTTCCTCTTTCCTCATGCCTGACATGATGCAATAGACAGCTTGACTGGGAAGACGACAGAGAATGTAAAAGTCAGGGAAGCAGGAAGGAGTGCAAGGAGCACCATGCTTCTTCTACTCACTCCTTGTTGCAGGTTCAGTATGAGGTAAAAAAGAGTCAGTTCCAAAGAACTTGTAGAATTTTTATTAGCTTAATGGTTAGATAGCTTTGGTAACTAAACTGAGATTAAATTATAATTAAAGCATAGCCCTTTGTTGTCTAAGATCAATAAAGTTTTGAGATGATAGCAAGTTTCTTGTATTTATTTTTTCCTAGGAGCATAAAAGATACCTTTCTCACCAAATACATTTTTAAAAGCTGATGAGAGATAGACAGACAGATAGACAGATAGATAGATAGAGATACAGAGAGACAGATAGATAGATCTACTCTACATGGATTCTTTCTTGTTTAATGCATCTTTAATGAGAAAATTCTACATGTTTGTGAGAATGTGACTCAGATTTCCTCACCTACAGATGGATGTTAACACATTGGTAGAAAGGACTAATAGGAAAATAGTCTTTTTTACGTTCTAAGCGTTCATTGGTGGATCCCTTTGTTCCAATCAATGTTTCATTAATGACTTTCTTCATTGCTATGACAAAATACCCAATAAAAGCAACCTAAGGAATGAAGGATTTATTTTGACTCAGTTTAAAAGGGAATACTGTCTCTAATGTCAGGAAGGCATGTAGAGGAAGAACAAGGTGGCTGGATACAAGTAAGATAAACAATGGTGTTCACCTTTTATCTACTCAAACCTGCCATTCTATTTGACAAACATTAATTCAATTGAAATATGTCTTGTATGGCACATAGTGTTGCAGGTTAAAAATAGTTTCCTGATTTTTAGGTGACTTAAAGTTGGAATTGGTAGCAAGTGTGTGTGTGTGTGTGTGTGTGTGTGTGTGTGTGTGTTTGTGTGTGTGTGTGTATGTGTGTGTGCATTTAGATATATAAATGCTATATACTAAGAACATTTACTGTTGGTTGTACATACACATTGAGAGCTGACAGGTGGTATTAGATAACCACTTAGGGAGCTTATCTCTGGGGAAAAGACTAATTATTGTTCTTTCAGTAAGCTGTAATTGCCTGTATCTCTTCATCTAGGGGCCGGCTCCCATGCATCTTTCCACCTTCTTTTCCTCTATGCTCCACGGATGAGTGTGCAGTAGAAGTACAGACTGGGGCCGGACACATCACAATAAGTTGTTCTATGTATTTTGATCAGTTGTGGCTTTCTGTAATGGTATCTGTTCTGGGAAAAGAAACCCGCTTTAAAAAAAAAAAAGACATTGGCTTAACATTTTTTCATATAATATACATTGGTCATATTCTTTCTACTTCTCAAATTCTTCCACATCCTCCCGACGAATTTATTATTCTTTCTTTCAGTCTCTGTCACGAAGTCAATCAATGAGTAAAAAAATAAAATTATGAATAAAAAAAATCAAAAGAAGAATAAAAATAATACCCTAAAGAGAGCAACATCGACAAAAACAGCACACACAAAACATAAATTCGTTTTTGTGTCAGCCTACTATACATGGTCAAGGGCCTGTCCTGGAGTGTGGTTTATATGTCCAGTATCATTTCACTGAGGAAAACTGATTTTTCCTTTATCAGCAGGTATCAACTGACAAAATCTTCTTGGCTAGGAATAGGTTTAGTGCCCACTTTCCCTTCTCTGTGCTTGGACTTTGACCTGAATTTGTACATGTTTTTTGTGTGCTGTTACAATCTCTGTGAATTCATATATCCATCGCCCTTTTATAAAGAAAGATAATGTTTCCTAAGAGTCATAGTCAATCATCATCTCTGGCTCTTCCAGTCTTCTGCATCTTTTCTTAATAGATCTCTAAGCTTCAAGGGGAGATGTTTGATAAAGTGATCCCATTCAAGGTTGAGTGCTCCAAGGTTTCTTACCCTGTTGGCAAAAGTTATCAACCCAATGGGTCACAACTGGATTGGTTGTTGAAGGACCTTTTCACATGGGTGGCATATCAGATATCCTGCATATCAAATGTTTATATTATAATTCATAACAGTAGCAAAATTATGGTTATGTCATAACAACAAAATAATGTTATGGTTGGGATTCACCACAGCATGAAGAACTGTGTTAAAGGATTGGAGCATTAGAAAGGATGAGGGTGACCATATTGTCCATTTCTGGGTTCTGTGTTAAATCTTATCTACTGTAAGAAATTTCTCTGTGATGATTGTTGAGAGATGTACTGATCTATGGGTATAGTATGTCATTTTATTGCTGTGCTCATATGGCAGAATAGTAGGGGGAGGTTTACCTTTAAGGGAGAACATGACCTATCTACTCTTAGGGTTTATGTTTTTTAAAACTCTTTAGCATTGTCAGGTATGGGTGTCTTCTCATAGAGTGCATCTAGTTCCAACAAGAAATTATTGGTTACTATCATAGTATCTGTGATACTATTTCACTAGCATTTCTTGCAAGCAAAATTCTATGTTAGGTACCAGGATTTGTAGCCGAGTAATATTGATGATTACTTTCTCTCATGGGAGAGTACACAGTAGCCTTCTTATTTCACTTAATGCTTTTTACTTCTTATGTCTTTAAAAATGATCCAATGAGTTTTTTTAGAGCACAATTAAAGAACTATTCATGGGAAAATGGGTTATATCACTGAAGAAAATGTCTAAGTCTTGCCTAGAAATCATTAAAAATTAAGCATAGATATAACTATTTTTCAGGTCACTCACATTCACACTGGACCTATTGCTTCAATGAAACATATCTTGAAACAATTTCACAAACATATTCAATGGTGGGCCTTCTGGGTAATTTTAATCTTTTAAGTTGACAATGAAGATTAAGCATCACCAAGGAAAAGGACAGAAAAATGGACCAATATTAACAGTTTGTATTATATGTATTCTGACATGGTCTACTGATGTACATATTGGCTCTGTGTTTATTTGAATGTCCATAGAGACTCGAAGTATGAAGTACTGAGTATATAGAGGCAGAGGGGTCTGAAAGGAGACAGCTGTTCATGAGAGAATCTTTAGAAACTAACTTTCCAATGTCTCTTTTCTTCATAGCAATGTTTATTTGGGGTTAACAAAAAAAAAAAAAAAAAGGCATCCAGAATAGAACTGGATAATTGTGGTTCTTAATATTATAAATGTGTTTGCAATGTGGCATCATATTGCATACTAAGTGTTGGGTTTTTCAGTATGCCTTGGATATTTTTTTAAAGGATCATGTGAAATACAGGAACAGAGCAGTAATTTTTAACTGCCAAGAATGAGCTGATCTATAAACTCAAGATCTTTGACCCATGGCCAAAATCCAAAGTGAGCAGAGCCTTTCAAGTTTAGCAGAATGAATCCCAGTAATTTGGCAACACATTAAAAAGCAGTTGGGAGAAAAAAGCAGACATGTCACAGAAGTTGTTGTCAACCAAACATTTCCTACATAGATCCATAACATCGAGAAGTTGATTCCACAAACCTTATCAATAAACACCACAGTGGTTTTGCATCTGCCATACATACACCTAGGTTAGGGAGAGCTCAAGTACAGCTGGAATCATGTGCTTATGAACTAAAGTTAATTGTTAATTCTCAATCTTAACTTTTAATTAGCACATGAGGACAGGTAACTAAAATCTGTGTTTCAGTTTAATTCTATGACAATAATAAGAGCATTATGTTTATATAATCAAAACTGGTACATGAAAGATTTTCCTATATTATCCAGTTAACTAAGATAATTATTTCCTGTTCTGTGCCAATTACAGTGCTCTGCCTTATCTACAAAGTTTTAAGAGAAAACTACTTTGTATGTCATTTGCAATTTGGGTGAACACGTTTAAACTGTAGAAGAGATTGCTTGGAAAAATGCAGAGGTGGGTCCCAAGAGCTCTTGATTAACTTCTGTATCAAATCATTTTTTCAAAGTCAGCTGTACTATTGCTGCCAACTTTCAAGGTGACCACCTGTCAAGAGCTTCTAGGGAGACGAAAGCAAAATGCCTGTCTTATTTTTGTACTTATTTTTATCAGCATTTCTAATTTACCAGAGGGTATTTTAGGCTAAAATTTTAATGGGATGGTAATAGTTAGCAATGAGTAAATACTATGAGTTCCCAGTTGATGTAAGTTTCATGTTACTTTTGCATGATAAAGATAAGAGCTAGCATGGAGTCTGGACTTATGCAGGAGAGATAGACATGAATAATGAAGCTGGTCATTCTCAGTTACTTCTTCCCAAAAAGAGCATGGCACTTTTACTGAGCTGAGTGATAATTAAGCTGTACAGAGAAAGCATCCAAGTTACAATGATTTACAAATGATCAAGTTATTGTGAGCTTTGCTCCGGGCTTTACCAGCTGAAAAGATTTCTTTATTATAACCATATGTCTCTTAATACATTTGAGCCAAATGTAAAACAATTATAGATATTTGAAAGACTGAGCAGAGCAATTAAAAACAAATAAGACTGCTCTTGTTCTTTGGTTTTAAAATAAATGAAGAAATGAAAATGATGAAAGTAAATGTTCTTTGGGTAATGAATACAGGGTCTGATAAAGCCATCATGTTTGGCTTCTCACCTTCCAAGATTTCCTGTGTTGACTAATCACACAGGATGGCTGGATAGAGTGGAAATGAGAACACCAGTGGTACTGTGCAGTTTCAAAGGGACTCCCCTGGTATCCAGCATTTATCTCATGCATATTTCAATCAAAGAGGTAGAAAAGGATTGTTGGCACAGTGGAGCTGCAGAGTAAATTATCTGGGGCGAAATGTACTTACTTCAAGATTCAGAGTATCAGTAAAGGGGGAGGTAAAAGGGGAAATCTAGGGTTATTCTTTCATAGCCTTTGCAAGACAGAAGGCTTTGTCTTTTAGAAATTTGTTGTTCTTCCTGTTGTCTTAGATCTTATTTTACAGAGCTATTTCTTCTAATAGAAGCCTAGATAAGAAGACATGCAAGAAGGGAACATTTTCAAGAATTCCTCACACCTTCACAGTTAGATTATGACTGTTAAAACAGCTAACCTCATGGTGGACTAATCAAGTATCATATTTTGGCCTCTCCAGGGTGAGCTAGCCATTGCTGGATTATTTTGACTATATCTTATAAATGAGTTTAGTAAATTTTATGTATATATGTCTATATATAATAATATGATTTATTAGTAAAATTATCTAGGATTGAATATATGTACACACACATATAGTCAATCCTAGATATGCTAAATAGTTTGTGTATATATGCATGAGTACATGCATATGTGTATATAAGTTAATACAGGATGAACACAGGCCCTGTTAATATAGGACTCTGTCTGGGTCTCTGCTCCCTGCTATTGGATCCACTTTCCCCCAAGCTTCAACTGCCTGGTTGGGTCTCAGTGGGAAAGGATGTGCCTAGTCCTGCTAGGACTATATGTCCCAGGATGGGGTGGTACCTAAAGTGGGCTCCCTTTCTCTGAGAAGGGGAGGGGCAATAAGGGGAGGTATTTGTCATGGTAGGACCCAAAAGAGAGGAGGGAGTGGGGCTGTGTGATCAGGATTTAAAAAGTTTTATTTATATATATATATATATATATTTGATCTTCAAATTCCCACTGTCTCTTATCAACTAGCGTAGTGTAAATGGGAGTACAGGCTAAAATTATACATCATCTTTAGAAATTCATTATCTTCCTGTAAACAGCATGACTAAAGCTGTCGACCTCTTCCTTACATCTCACAATATACTCCTGACAGCTTCATTAGCAAATTGTAAACCCTGGAAAAGAAAATCTTTCTACAAAAAGGTCATTGTATTGCCAGGAATGGTAACATGTGGACTCTGGAGGAAAGCTACAGATTGGAAAGTACTTCAGGAAGGCACAGGGCTCTGTGGCTGTTTCAGTACATTTAAATTTCTGCAAATTTGTTTAATGGCATGAATAATGTTGAAACTTCTGAAAAGTGATGGATCCATGAAATCCTCTAAGGATTAGTTCTACTTCTAAAATGTTTTTTTTTTTTTTTTTCACAAATTGACTTATTTATCTTTTAGGTAGTTTTAAAAAATATAACTCTGTCTTATTGTATAGAAAAGCAATATTGTTCCATTCCTACCCAAATTTGCCTTGAGAAGTGAAGGATCTCGACAGGAAAGGATCAGTTACTTAAATCATTTATAAATGATTTTATTTAGTTATTTACTTATTTATTATTGTGTGTGTGATTGTATGCCACACGTGTGTGAATGTTCACGGAGGCCATAAGATGATGGCATATCCCTTTGAACTAGAGTTGAACAAGGTTAGGAGCCACTCAAAGTAAGTGCCAGGGACCAAACTCTGGTGCTACAGAAGGATAGCAAGCAGTCTGAACCCACAATCCATATTGCCAGCTTCCAGTTTGTTATTCTTAAGAACTACTGTAAACTACTCTTTATAAAATCATTGGTTCAATTTGCCATCAAAACCACTGTAAAGAATAGTCTCAAGAAGTGCTGTATGGACATAGTCATTTATGATTGCATTCTGAGGATTCTAAAGGCGAGGACAAACTGTGCTCTGCCGGAGACCAGTTACTGATTGTCTTCTCTAAGAGTGCCTCTGGTATTCAGTCTCATCTAATAGTCTCACTTTCATGAAGGATTGCCTAGTGAGAACACAGAATTTTAGATATTGATAATCTCCCTAACATTACAAGTAGCTAGCCTCTGGTCATTAGTCAGTATTCTGTATGGTGACTAGAAAGTTTATGCTGTATTCTACTAGGACCACAGCAGTTTTCACAATACTTGTTTAGCTTGTTAGTTAGCATAAGGGTTAGAGATTTGACTTAAAAGGCAGGACAGCTATTGTTTCCTTACAGCTAAACACATATAGGTATTAAGAAGTAAAAAAAGAATTTTTCAAGTTCAAGAAGGAAAGAGATGAGACTGAAACAAAGGATATTTGAAGTCTAGTTCAAGGCTGCCTGACATTACAGTGTTAGAGGATAAATGTATATGTTTACAACAGACTTGACAAATCCTTAGATGTCAGATCCACAGCAGATTATTAAAGGTCATCAGGTGTAATTAATATACATCTCCCGCTTCTTCAGGCTAATGTCATGGAGGGTAACCATGCAAGCCTCTATAAAACCCTTTGCTGTCACTGCTGGAGACAGAATCCTGGACTCCAGGCCCATTGGCCTGTCCCAGTGAGCCATTTCTCAAGTCCTTATCTTTTGGATACAGAAGCATATTACTAGGGAGTGTGAAGGGGAAGTTGACTTTAATCTTAATTGACTGCAGAACACTATTTATTAAATGATCTCTCTCTGTAAAATACCACCACCATAGAAGTCAGAAATCCTAGGGCAGAGCAAAGGTTATTAGAAAAGTCATGCTTGCAATGACTATAACTTCTGTCACTCTGAATTTGCCATCAACACACAGATGCAATTCTAAACAGACCATAACTGATTACCGAAGGTGCGGTCCACTGCTGCTCCACCGCTGCTCAATTTGCATGCCAAGCTAGGACAAGGTTTTATCTGAAAACTATTTGAGGATTTTTTTGTTGCTGATTTGTTTCCTTGATGCTAGAATACACTAACATTTTTTTCTCTCAAATTAATCTGTTTGTGAAAACAGCTCAATGAATATTATAGGCACAGCACCTGTGGCTTCTTCTGTAATACATGTTTGGTTAATCAACATTTAATTTTTCTAAGACTGTATAGTAACTGAAACAGTGTCTAACTCTATCTAAGAAATTATCCATTTGTACTAAAAAAACAAAAAAGTATGGGTATCAAATCTCCCTTTTCTCTTAGACAGTATGAGGTAACACAGCCAAGTTTCACTAGCAATATATTTAGGTGAGGATATACACTCAAATATTCCTAGTCTACACTGATATTAACATAATATTTAATATAATAAAAGAATTTAGGTGTATAATATGTTTAGTTTCTAAGTATTAGGCAGGTAATATGGACAGCATGAATACACTTGTTACTAGATGATTTCACATAAAGATAACCATGACTCAGGTGTCTCCTTGCCCATTATGAAAAAAAAGCTGATGAATAAACTGTGTACAAGAAACTGGAACATGGATGGCATATGTCAGGAGTAAGCTGCAAACATTCTCTATCACACTTAGGAGAGCTTGCCCTAGAGTCTTCTTTCTTTCTTTCTTTCTTTCTTTCTTTCTTTCTTTCTTTCTTTCTTTCTTTCTTTCTTTCTTTCTTTCTTTAATTTTATTTTATTTTGTTACTTATTCACTTTACATCATGTTCACTGCCCCTCTCCTGGTCACCTGCTCCCACAATCTTTCCCCCTCTCCCCATACCCCATGCTTTTCTTTTCTGGCACTCAAGTCTCTGAGTCCTTTCCCACTAAGGTCAGACAAGACTGTCCTGATAGGCAACAGCTTTTGAGACAGCCCCCGTTCCAGTTGTTCAGGACCCACATGAAGACCAAGCTGTACATCTGTTACATATGTGCAGGGAGACCTAGAGCCAGCCTGTGTATGCTCTTTGGTTGTTGATTCAGTCTCTGAGAGCCCCAATGGTTCAGCTTAGTTGCCTCTGTTGATCTTCCTGTAGAATTCCTATCCCTTCCAAGGCCCTCACTCCTTTCTCCTATTCTTCCATAAGTCCTCAAGCACCATCCACTGTTTTTCTGTTGATCTTTGAATCCCTCTGAGTCAGCTGCTGGGGTGGAGCCTCTCTAAGGACAACAAGTGATCAAATGTACAAACTCTATAGCTTTTGTCTGAAGGGCATGGTGACTTCAGCCAAAGAAACTTACCTCCCACCTCTAGAGCCCACAAGGAGAAGGCTTTCATCACAGTTTCTTTAGTCCTTCAGCTGATGAATGGATAACAAAACTCTGGTGCACATATACTGTGGAATTCTATTCAGCAGTAAAGAAAAACTAAATCATATTTCCAGGGAATGGATAGAACAAGAAAAGATCATATTTGGTGAGATAGCCTAAACCCAGACAGACAAAAATCATATGTTATCTTTCATCTGAGGTTCCTAGCTCCAAATCTTCAGATGCAAGTCCATATCGTATAGTAACTGCAGAAGCCAGAAAAGTAAAAGAAGCTGTGGGTGAGGTGGGAACAACATGATAAAGTGATTCTATGGGAAAATGAGAAAAACATGGGGAACTCTAACTATGGAAACAGAAAGATAAACTCATACACAGAGAGGTAAAATAATAGCTGGGATGGCTGAAAAACTCATAAGGAATCACATTATTAACTGTCTACCTAAGAACAACTAAAGTACATGTAAGGTAGTATATAAATACAAATGTATAGTTAAAATAAAATTTCCAATCTGAGGTGATAATGCTCCCTACCAAGAGACAAAGATAATCTCTTTTTTTTTTTTTTTTTTTTGAGAAGCCACAAAATGAAATGATTTTATTAGTATTACTATCATTATCATTTAATTTTATTTTATTGGATATTTACTCTATTTACATTTCAAATGTTTTCCTCTTTCCTGATCTCCCCTCTGGAAACACCCTATGCCATTCCTCCTCACCCTGCCTCTATGAGGGTGCTCCCCCACCCACTCCTGCCTTCCAGCCTTGGCATTCCCCTACACTGGAGCATCAAACCCCCTCAGCCCCAAGGACAGCTCTTCCCACTGATGTCCAACAAGGCCATCTTCTGCTACATATGCAGCTGGGGCCATGGGCCCTTCCATGTGAACACTTTGGCTAGTAGTTCAGTCCCTGGGAGCTCTGGAGTATCTGGCTGGTTTACACTGTTGCTTCCCCCATGGTACTGCAAATCCCCTCAGCTCCTTCAGTCCTTTCTCCAATTCCTCCATTGGGGACACCTTACTATCTTTAATGGTACCAGAACAACATACCATGCAAGCTTCCAAAGAAGGACAGGAACAGTACTACCCAGTTAGAGCCTCTATGGACCACATCAATGACCAGCATAAAGCGATTACCCTAAAAGTGTATGCATACCTTGCTGTGTGAAAGTATCTTTTATTTCCCAAATATAATTGTCATTTTGGAGGCTTACTCTTCTGCCTGGTCTCATACTAACTTTGGCAATGTGTTGTAATCTTCTGGCTCCTTTTCATTCTCTGGCTCATTCTATCTTCATTTCTGTCTAGAGTCTTGTCTCTGTAAACTGCCTTTGAAAAATTTGTCCTGGTAAAATTGCCACACAGACTACATATCCTTTTTTTTCCTGTGTTGCTCTTAAGTAGCCTCTCATTCCTGTTTGTTCTTGTAAGAGTTGGGCATATCCTATGTTTGACTTATTCTGCCAAATCTTTTTATTTGTCATTTTGTGTGCCCCTCTATTAGAAGGCATTGTTTGGGATAAATGATGTAGACTAAGGGTGTGTCTGTATCCCAGCCAGAGGAATAATAGATGAGTTGTATGTCTGCATTCCAGTCAGATTATATCTTTGGATGTGATCTCTTGCCATGGCAGCCATGTGGTTGGATTAAAATTCAACTACATTGGTGGTAACCAACAGCTCTCTATTTGAACCTAAGACCCTCTCATCAAGAGGGTAATCATGCTTGGTACTGAAGCCAACTACCCAGGGATAGTGACCTGATGGACTTTGAAGGGAAGCTACAACCTCCACTTTACTAAAATAGCATAATTCCTAGCTACATTTTTAATAATCATCCTTATATACACAGATAAGTTTAATAGTCACCTCTCATCAAGGAAATGTCCCTTTGAACCAGACAGACAAATAATCAAAATGCAGAGCTATAGAGTCCGTCAAGTCCCAACTGATGCATGTAGAAAGCTACTCCAGTACCAAAGGTTTAGATATCATTGTGAAAGAGGAGGTAGAAAGATTGTATAAGAGATTTTGTGTTGTAGTGATGTCAGATGCTACATCCATCAAGCCTTAACAACATGACTGCCTAAACATGAGCTAAACAAGTACAATCCTACAGACATAATTAGAGGCAACTAAGAAATGCTGAGAGTTGGAGCAATAGTCTTCGCAGGGAAGAAGATATCAGTTGGTGATCCAATAACAAATGGTCACCCTTGAAAACACACATAGGGCCAGGCAGTGGTGGTGCACGCCTTTAATCCCAGCACTTGGGAGGCAGAGGCAGAGGCAGGCGGATTTCTGAGTTTGAGGCCAGCCTGATCTACAGAGTGAGTTCCAGGACAGCCAGGGCTACACAGTGAAACCCTGTCTTGAAAAACCAAAAAAAAAAAAAAAAAGAAAAGAAAAGAAAACACACATAGGAATAAAATTATACATGCATAAATGACATTTGTAATGATTTCCCACTTGGTCATAAGGATGATATCCCAGGATACTTTGTACAGTAGAACTCCATGTAAATAAGCTAATTGAACTAGGTGAGGGTGTTATCTTTGGCAATATGGAAGGACTTGAAGAAACAAGTCCTACCGCACCAGCCCCACAGCCTAGATTCACTAACAATTTAGGAAAATACATGTGTAGATATCAGAATGGCCCAGGTGGGTCTCTTATCTGCTCTTTTCTCTGACAGTGTTTCTCTGATTATGCAGGCTTTTCTGGACTCAGTCAAATACATTATAGGAAGCTTTCATATGCAGGAGTTCTAAGAAGGAATGCAGTTTTAAAATTTACACACAATCAACATTGTCAAGTTAGTCAAGTGCTGAGAATATCAGGCTCTTCCATGATTACCAAAAAAAAAAAAAAAAAAAAGCACAAGCATATTCCTGCATCTAAAATGTGTCAAATTACTCTGTCTAATATATGGATTGCTTTTGGTGAAATAATATTAGAGCTAAAAGAGATGTGCTCCAGGCCAACTTAGAGGTAACGATTCACCTCTGTCTAACCTGTATTCAGCTAATAATTCAGTCCTTTGAAGACCTATTTATTTGTTCTGCATCTGTTAATTTTCTCAAGAAATCTACGGTTCACATTATTTTCATTTCCATGTAATGAACAAATAACAAACAAACTAAAAATAAAATATTTAGTTCAATGAAGAAATCATATTACTCAAAATCATTGAGTATGTGCCATTAATCAGTTATTAGAAACATAATAAAACCACTAAGCCATTATTATTATTATTATTATTATTATTATTATTATTATTTGACTCTCATAATTACATTGCATGATCCTGTTGCTAAAGATACTAACACACTTGAGTGCAGGACCAAAAAAGAAAGGCCAAAGTGGACAGAATAGGAAGCATCCTGCTGGCTAGTATACATATAACATATATTCCATCTTCAATGTTTTGTTTTTCCTTAAGTATGAGTAAGATTTAGGTGGCTTTATCTCCAAAAAACATATATATTCAGCATCTGTCTAAACTCTGAACCATGTACTTTGTAATCTGTGCTGTCACAGAGCTTGGGGTGAACTGAACTACTCATTTGGATTCAGATTCATAATACCTAGCTAAAGAGTTTTGGATATGACTGTAAGTGATTGCCTATGAAGAGTTCATAACTTTGCCCAATTGTTACGATTTCTGGGAATAAAGCAAAATCCAACAGCAGCATGCATTTTTTAAAAAAATGAAATTTTGTATTTCTTGTCATTTGGAACATTCATCTTACCATTGGAGCAGGTGGATCTGGAATCACTAGGAACAAACTGGTCTTCCCTAGCAATGGCATTCTTTAAGACTGGGGATGGGAGAAAATGATGCAGGCTAGAATGACACTCTGGAAAGATGCACCATGTGGGAGTTTATGATCTATACCATGATGAAAATAACTGACAAGGAAGCTGTGGAGTATGGCTTCAGGATTATCTGGAGATGGCAAGTGATGGGATGAGATCAAGGAAGACTGTGATGGACAGAGCACAAATATATGAACACATTCATATCAGGCATGCAATGACCTATATAAGCCATTTTAATAAAATTTGAGTATTGATACAGTTCACTAGCAGAATCACTAGCACTCTGCATTAAACACTTTTATGCTAGGTCCATTCATTTTGTTTCCACAACCCAGTAGAAATGAAACTGTGTATCGTCATTAGGGGCATGAATTTCTTGAGAAGTGAATTCCCTTGTAGATATTCTTTTCATTCATAGCATTACAGACATGTTTTTCTGCTTTAGAGTCAGACAAACTAGATTACAGTGTTTCTCAAATGGCTCAGTGAAGATCAGAAGGGAGTTATCATAGTAAGAGTACTTTGGGGCAAATGTGGGGTAATTGAAATAAGTAGGAACTTGTACTAGAAGTAAAGGAAGCTGAAAAAAATGGAGGTTTATATGGAAAAGTGAATGAAGATTGATGCAACAATTTTTGCTTTTTGTACTGAAAATAATTTTTCATACAATATATTCTGGTTATGCTTTCCTCTTCCCCCAACTTCTCCCAGATCCTCACCATCTCCTTACCCATTCAGTTACATGCCTTTCTTTTCACTCTCTTTTTAAAATATACAACAATAATAAACAAAGAAAAAACAAGGAATACACACACACACACACACACACACACACACACATACACGTGAGCCTCCCAAACCCACGATATTTGGAGCCAAAATATGCAAGCAAAAGACCGATCAGACAAAAAACAAATGCCCAGACAAAACAGTTTAAGACAAAAAGTCTACAAAAATGCCATTGAGTTTGTTTTGAGTCAGCCATCTTCTCTTAAGCATTGAGCCTGCTATAAATTGTGACTAATATATCCAGTAAGAGTCCATTAAAGAATGCTAAATTTTCCTTTGCCAGTAAATATCTACCGCAGATAGCTTCTTGTTTAAGAGCAGGGTCCACTCAGTGCTGGGACTCTAACTGAGTGAACCTGTGCAGGTCTTGTATGTGTCATCACCATCTCTGTGAGTTCATATATGTATCAGTTCCATTGTGTTTGGAGGACACTGCCTTTGGTGCAAAGGTAGCACTGAAGATGAATCTGTTGAGACTGGGTTTTCTATGACCTGAAAGCATCCCTGGTATTAGAAATCTGTCCAACTACATGGTACTAGTGAGATTATGAATCTTAGAAGAGGACCTATTACCCCATTTTATTAGACAAGCATAACTCCCAACTACATTTTAAGACATATTTATATACCTTCAGATAAGTTAAGCTCTCTTCACTCCTCAAAGGATATTCTAATTTTTGTTTTGTATTTTCAGCAACTAGAGACCATTCTAGCAAAGCATAATTGAACACAGTAAAGACTCCTTAAAATTTAAAAGTTGTGTAGCTTACACAATTCCAGGATTACCCGAAAAGAAAACCTCAACCAACCAAACCAAACCAAACCAAACAATACAAACAACAACAAAAAATGGAATTATTTAACCAGAAGTTTCAAAATTCAAAACCTTTTAATGAAAATAATATACTTGTACTATGTACCCTATATGAGAAATTGGAAATCACTAGTTACTTATGAAATTCATAAGAACAGCCAAAAATAAAAGTACTACTTGGTAAGTGGGGTTTCTTTTACAGTGAGTGTGTTGAGAGATAGGCTACCTTTGAGATGCTGTCTATGACTGAGAGGCAACATTGCACCATTGAGGTTTCATGCAATGACTTCAGATTCTATGATAGTCTTTTGAGTTTAAATTCATTGAAATTCAGTTACTACCAGCTTCCACTGTTCTAAATAAAAATATGCCTTCTTTTTTTCTTTCTACATTCTCTGAATACACATCAAGTAATACATTCTCTTGAAGACCTATTTTTAGATGCTGGAAAACTACATAGATTTAGACTGAGATCAAAATATTCAGGCAGCGCACTAAGGTCCCCAGAGCTTTCTTCACCTGAAAAGAAGAAAAGGAAAATCCAAACACTTTATTAGCAACTGTACATGCCTCTTGGAAGGCACAGGCTTAGCCTGCTGTGCTCCCAGCACTTACTCTTCCTTCCTCCAGGGAGACACTCAAAGCCAAGCTCATCAGGGCTGCAAAGCATTCTGTGAAGGAACAAAGCATCCGTGGTTAATGAACTGGTCCAGCAGGACTATCCTGCTAATGGGAAACTGGTCTTCTTTCACTCAGGTGAAATGTGCTCCTTGTCCTTGTGGACTCCATTTTTTTTCTCATTCTCACTCTCTCTATTTTTTAAGCAAGAGAAGGAAAACATCTTTGACACTATTAAGTTTATAGGAGGTCATGAAAATCTGCTGTTAGAATCACTCTAATTGTGTAACATTAGAATTGACCCAAATATTCCACAATAAGCAAGGATTTTACCATGTACATATATTTTCCCACATTTCCTTTATCTCAGAGTGCTTTTACTTCCTTCATATTATTTATGTCTCAAAGAAGAAATGAGGAAGATATCATGAATGATATAACTTAACGAGATATTTAGTATTTCACATATGAAGCACTTGAGTAGGAGAACATGGATCTTCAGTTTTATTATTTCAGGTAGCCCTTCATAATTTCGGTGAAAATATCCTCATTGCATTGTGTAATTAATCTCATTTTGGTTCTTCTGCCTTTGCTCTCTATTGTTTGTCTGTCTCATCTAGATTTTTAGTGGAAGACTCACAGACTCTACTGAGGGTCTGTTCTTTCCCACATCACATAGTGTTTAGGATGCATGACCCTTTGATATCATTCCATTAAATTGTACCTTTGTGATAAATGTTTCAAGTCTATGTCAATCATTGGAGATCTTTATAGAGCTCTTTATTTATTATTATTATTATTATTATTATTATTATTTGCATTTCTTTCCTGAGTTGTCCTTCAAATATCTAGTAAAATGTGGTATGATAACAAACTAAATTCCTTTCTGGAACAGCCATAGTCTGCATCAGCACCAGCATGGGAACTTCAGATTCTACCATTTCTAAACTGTGGCACCTCAGTATTCTTCTTAGGACTCTAATGCATACCCCGTAGTCTATTTTTATCAGGGAAGATTGCATTCTAAATACAGGGGATGCCTGAAATCATGAATAGCATTTTATCCTTATGTACATTTTTTCTTTACATATACATGCTAAAGTTTTTATTGTGAATTATGTACAGTAAGAGATTAGAATGACTAGTGATAAAATTTACAATTCTGAAAAATCACTATAATAAACATTACGTCAGTGTATCTCTTGGTTGTCAATTTAACTGAACCTAAAATCATCTAAGCTTTCATTTGATGTGTAATTCTGTGATGTTATTTCATGATCAAATTGTTTGAAGCAAAAAGACCCACTCTATATGTATGTGGCACCTTCTGGTTACTGCCCACATAAAAGGACATGCATGAAGGAAACTATATACTTTGCCTACTTGCCTTCACTCTTGCTAGCAAGTTCATGTATCCTTTTGGTATGACATTCACTCACAGTAATAACCAATGTCCTTAAGCTTGCAACATAGACTGAAGACCAGTAGCTCTCTAAAATCCCTCCAGGTCTTCAATAAGAGATGGGAATTGCCGTTACATCTAACCTTGTAGCTCGGTTTCACTAGATTGTTAACTTTTTCATTGTAGATCTCATCCATCTCTTCTAGTTTGCATTTTGGGCAAATTTAGAAGTTTCATAGAGATGTCTCACTTGGCTTTAAGTAATTGGCTTAATATATTGAGAATAGATTATAATATTCCACTTTTACAATATATATCCAAAAAAGTAAACCAGATTTGGGATAGTTAACAGAAGTTTCAAATAACTATATATAAATATCCAAGCAATTTTAATTGATATAATTTAAGAATTATATATCATGCAATGGTGGTGAATACCTTTAATCCCAGGACTCAGGAAGCCGAATCAGTCACATCTGTGAGTTTGAGGCCAGCCTGGTCTACAGAGTGAGTTCTAGGACATCCAGTGCTATACAGAGAAACCCTGTCTTGACATAAAACCCCCAAACCAGCACCAACAAAAAGATTTACAAATAAAACAGAGAAAGGAATAAGATTAACAATTAAGCTATGACTGATTATGACTAACAGTATGAAAACAATAACATTTTATATCATTCAAAAAGGTTAAAACTGGTTCATATACTGCAGGATGTTAGAAATTTAAATGATGGCTCTTAAAGCATTTAGGATTTGATGGAAATGACAGAGATGGTATTAAGATGGGGGAACTCCACTGCACACTTTGAAGTCTCTGGATAAATAATCATCATTCCCCTGTATTCTTCAGTAGTCCTTAAGCAATGGGCCTATTCACAGCATCTGCCTTGCCTGAGCTTTACAGGTACAGAAGATAAAAATTTGATATATACAGATCTAAGTCCACTGGCAATAAACTGGAGAGTCATTTCATTAGCTCCAAATCCATGTAGCAGAAGGAGATTGTATCCACTGCTTTTAGACATCATTTCTGAAGAGGTTGTATACTAAAATGTCTTTTATTCTATAGTTCATTAATTGTTAGTGAGACTCATGGCAGCTATTCATTGCCTTCATTTTCAATTAATCACCACTCTATTTAGTGAGATAATATTTCTCTTTAAGCTATAATTGGCTCCTACCACATCCTGAAGAAGGCAATTTTTCCTTCCAAGTAGCATCATTGCTTCCAATCTCTTTGTCTGAACAGAATGTTGGAATAACCTCTGATTCTCTGAGTTTAATGTAGACAAATTATTAGATTTATTCTCTATTTAGTATTCCTGATACAGAACATAAGAAGGAAGCCAGAGGTTGGTATACGTAGAGTGGAGACAATTTTTCTAATCATTTCAGTAGTATCTTGCTTATGTAGTTTTCTCACTTTGGAAACTCAATGTAGGTAATTTGGAGTAGATTAACAGTCTTTCAGGTTCCTGGAACTAATAGGCATCCGGCTGCCATCCAAAGGCCTTAACAAACTCCTCAAATGACACCTTGGTTTTAGGGTACTTTAGAGTTTGTGCTATGCAACTTCTTACTGGAATATGTGAACTAATCTATTCACTAATATCAGACTTTTCTTACTGTTTGGTGTTTTTTTGGGGGGGAAAAGCAATTTTTTTTTGGCTTTCGTGGTTTTTGGGGAGTTTGTTGTTCTGTTGGGATTTTTGTGTTTTGCTTTTTTTTGTTTTGAGAAAGGACTTAAATTTATTGGGGGAGAGAAGCTAAAGGGATCTGAAAAGATGTGGAGGAGAGAAAGAATTCTATCAAAATATATTTAAATTTAAAAATTGTTTTAAATAATAATAATAATTTAAACACAATCAGATAAATGGTTCCATTTTGTTCAGCATAGTAAATATGTGACTTCCTTTTCCTGTATGTGCTATAAGCATTTCATTGAGTGTGTAATGAACACAAGGATTAAACACCAACAACAAACACAGCCACTACCATAAGGCAAATTCTGTCGAATAAATTGTGGTTGAATTATTCTCAGCTAAAAGCACCGGGGCTTGAAGACCTGAAGGTGGTGCACATCTTTAGATATCTGAGTCCTGTTTGTATATGTGGATTCATTTGGAGGTGCCAATAGCAGAAAACTATTTTTAGTACTATGGAGCATGCAGAACAATCAGTATTTTCTTTTGAAGTTAGAAAGGACTCTATGTTGATAGCAATAAAGTAACAAAGCTAGTGGTTTTTATTTGACTGGAATAAATTTATTTTCTCATTATTTCACTAAGAGACAAGCAAACAAAACTCCAAATAGACATTACAGAGGTGCTTGACCAGCTGAAATGTCACAGCAGTGGGCAGGAGTTGTCTCTGAGGAATCAGATCTCAGAGGCTACCGCCTGATGGAGAGGGTTTGACTCACACTGTGTTTGGATTCCACTAGACAGGATGTGTCTCCAGAGCTGTGACAATGAAGTGGAAATAGAATATGTTTACAACACAGTATCACTTAAATTTCTTCCTTTTACAAATGAACTTTTTTAGCTTTATTCTATTTATAAACTCTGTAGATTTCAGAAACAGATATTATAAAATCAAGTAATCACCATATAATGAAAGTGGCTCACCAGAATCTGTCATTGGAGGTCTAAAAAATAAATTCAGCCGTTTTACTGAAATTAGTGTGACACTGTTTTATTTACTAATTTTAGCCCCAAACACACTTTCAGTTAATATACTGCTGTTAGTATAAGGTCAACTTTTTCCTTGTGCAGACAATGTCACTTAGAATAAGCATGCAGAGCGAGAACTCTGAGGCCCATGAGCTGTGCAAACATCAAAGACATTTCAGTCATGTTTGATGTATTCTCCTTACAAAGGCAGAAAATTGGACTGTATCTTTTTAAAAAGGGTTATAGACTATAGGTTCTTGTTTACCTTAAACAAAAGAAAGTGTTAAATCTTTTATAACAGTGAATAGAATCTAGCTTGATGTAGGTTTTATAGAGAGACAATCATGCTTAGAATATTGTTAGTGTGTGCTTGTGTATATGTGAACTTGTCTTTAAATATTTGCATAACAGTTTTAGATTGAAGATCCTTGTAAGATGTTATGCTCATCAAAACATGCGTAAAGTTCAGATTTGATATTCTCCTTTAGGACAGCTAGTAAGCTCTCTGATGGTTAGAAAGCATGCAGTTGTTTCTCAGAAGGTATGCTTTCTCTGACTCCCTAGGCGTGAATGATTCTTCCTTTAGATCTTTGTGTGAGAAACAGCATTATTTCTGTTTGGCCTTCCTTTCCCCATCCAGAGATGTCCCGCCCTTTTCTTATCTGCGTCTACCCTACTTGCCCTACTCATTTGTCTTCATGACCCTTTTCATCAAATGATACATTAGGTGTTTATCTTTCTGCCCAGCACCCGTGCATTAAAATAAATGATCAGAAGAGCAAGGACTTCTTGTGTTTTATTCATTTATATCTGCAGTACCTCCAGGGGGACTTAGCACAGTTGAATTCAATAAATATTTTTTCATTGAATTAATAAACTTGGAGAGTAAATGAGGCCAATCACCTACTCAGACAGTGTCTCAACTCATCTTTTACTATGACTGTAGTAGCTCTCATTGGGATTGTAAGAGGTGATTTAAGCTTTTCGGTTCTACTTGAATGGATTTTATGAGGGAAAACATAAGGTACAGTGGTGCCTGAGAAATCTGTGAAGTTCTGAATATCAAGATATTTCTAAAATAATGGTCTACTTCAATAACTTTTAAAAAAAAATTTCTTGCACCAGTAAAATTACACATAAATATGTACACATATATGAATATATAGGTGCATGTTACACAAATACTACCCCAACATTTTAGTGCTGAATTATTGTTAACTAAATTCATTAGTTATTCCCTTCTTAAAACCTATCCAAGATTTTTTCTGATATCCTTTCATTCTTGCACAAACTGAACTTGTAATATTATGTATTAAATTGATCTAATATGAAATCCAGTTTAATTATTAAATTTAGTTCAATATTTAATTTGGTTTAATAAAAGTGATCTTGCATCTAATATATGCATTTAATTGATATGTTTAGGACAGGGCAATTTTGAATAGGTTAAATATTTAATGTAGAGTAATTTTTTAAATTATTCAGGATTAAAAATAGAATAGATCTATGTTATCAAAGTAGTATGCAGATAAATGTCATGATTTAATAAATTCCTGTTCACATTTGTGAACTGAGATTATTTAAATCCTGATCACCAATCTGTCTTTGGCTACAGCCTATGAACCTATTTTATTAGAAACAAAAGAATTTAAAGATCTTCAATATCACATAACTTTTCTCCTTTCTCTTTGAGGTGCATAGTTCCAAAACCATTTTATCTAGCCTCTTTCTGCTTTTCTGACTTATTCTGATATTTTCACTAGTGTGACTATTATCATGTCTTTCTTGCATACTAGATTTTAAAATCACAAAGTACGTCCTTTATCTTTTTTATTTCTAAATTATACTGTTTCCAAGATTAATGGGTATCCCTTTTCTTAGTGTCTTAGTCAGAGTTTCTATTCCTGCCAAAACATCATTACCAAGAAATAAGTTGGGCATGAAAGGGTTTATTCAGCTTACACTCCCACATTGCTGTTCATCACCAGAAGAAGTCAGGACTGAAACTCAAGCAAGTCAGGAAGCAGGAGCTGATTTATGAATTTAAAATATAGCTTAAGTTTGATATTTGGGAGTTTCATATATATATATATGTATATATAATTTTTAAACATATTTATGACCTTCCCAGCTCCACTGTCCTCAGACACCACCCAACACACCTTCTTTCTGACTCCATGACCTCCTTTTTATGTGAGTGTATGTTTTAATAGTTCACTGAGTCCAGTTTGTGATACTCATATGTCCATGGGTACAGAGTCATCCACATAAGCTACCTACCAATGAGCATACCCCGAGGAAAAATGACTTTTCTTCTCGAGTAGTTGTCAATTGTCAATGGTTCTTCAGATAGGGTTTGAACCTCAATAATGTTCCTGCCCTCCAAACTGGAACTTTGACTGGCTTGAACTTGTGTGTGCAGGTATTGTTCAGGTGACCACGGTATTATGGGTTCATGAGTACATATCCAAAGTTATGTACAGAGATAACATTTCACAGGACTCCACGCATACTCTGGCTCTTACATTCTTCTATCCTCTCTTACCTGATGTTCTCCAAGCACATTGAAAGGGGACTGATATAGATATCCTGTTTAGGATTGAACATATACAGTCAGAAATTTGACTACATTTGAGTCATTAACCACTACCCTCTGAAAAAAGGAAGCTTCTATGAAGCAAGTTTGACTTTAATAAAAAAAAAATGATTATGGCATAAATGTTTTGAAGGCAGTTTGACAGCACAGCAATACATTGTTACTCTAGGGTCTATGGTTTCCAGGGTTTTGATCAAGGTTATAATAGAAGGCATAAAATTTCTTCCTGTGAAACAAGCTGAAAACCTAATTTGAAAGCCATTGGTTACTCCTGAACTATTATGTCTGTATTGCACCAATACACTTATGTTGTCTTAGGGTTTGGTGTTATAGTATGCAAGATAGTGCCTGAAAAGAAAATTGCTGGCTTTTCCCTACTAGTGGCCTGAATAGGAACATCTGACATAGTGAGTGTTGACTATCAGGGAGGAAGTGCCATAGTTAATTTGAGAATTATGCCCTGTGTCTTAGTCAGGGTTTCTATTCCTGCACAAACATCATGACCAAGATACAAGTTGGGGAGGAAAGGGTTTATTGAGCTTATACTTCCATGCTGCTGTTCATCACAAAAGGAAGTCAGGACTGGAACTCAAGCAGGTCAAGGAGCAGGAGCTGATGCAGAGGCCATAGAGTAATGCTACTTACTAGCTTGCTTGCTTCTTACTTCAGGAGGAAAAATATATCAGGGCACAGTCACAACCAAAAGCAAAACCAAACTCCAACTGTCCAATGACTGGGATCCACTCATGATCTTCTGGATTCCTCCAAGAGCTTGAATCGTTTCTTCAGCTCTGCCCTTTGTAGCACACACCTTGTCTTCTAGGCCCAGATGCTTTAGTCCACTGCTGCTGCTGTTCTTGGTGGTCATCTCATGGTACTGGCATCTCCAAAACACTGCTGTCTTTTGCTGAAACTAGCTTTACTAACAGCCTTTCATAGGCTCTCTTCATGGTGTCAAGCCTCACCTCCTTTGCATGACCCATTCAGTCCTGGGCCACCAATTGCAACTAAGGCTGCACCTTCACCAGTGGCCTTCCACGGCCTCACAGTGCCCAGGCCTCAACTGTTCTTCATGACTCCTTCATGCCTTCAAAATCTGTACTCCCTGGTGATTGTTGACTACCAGGGAGGAAGTGCCATAGCTAATTTGAGAATTATGCCCTGTAACTAACATGTCTTATGTGTTCAGCAACATACTCTTATCTTCTACCTATGGTGGGAAACCAAGAGCACTTTGAATGACCTGTGTAGTTGAGGAAGTCTATCTGATAAGTAATTCCTATGAATATCCCCCATGCCCAGCAATAACTATTGTATTTAATAACTCATACATTCTAGGAATATCACTATTTATGAATGCAGAAATCTAATATGTAAACTTTTTTTGAACTTCTATTTTTAATTAGCTCCCAAAGTAGTGGGTTTTCATAAGGCTCTTGTTTTTGCTTATCCAGTACCCCTCTTTTTGTTATCTCCTATTCCTTCTACCCAGTTTTCCTTTTTAAAATTAATTTGTTCTCACATATATTATATTCCACCCCAGCTGCAATATCCCCTCCTTACCTCTATACCCCTCCTCCACCCTCCCATCTCCTCCCTCCCCATCTACTCCTACTCTGTTTCTCTTCATGAAGGAGTAGGCATCCCAGGGATATCAATCAACCATCATGGAATATCAAGTTGCAATAAGATTAGGCACCTCCCCTTATATTAAGGCTGAACAAGGCAACCCAGTAGGAGGACAAGGGTTCCCAAAGCAGACAAAAGCACCAGAAACAGCCTCTGATTCCTTTAAGAATTTTCATAAAATCACCAAGCTACACAACTATAACATATATGCAGACAGCCTAGGTTAGACCTATGAAGACTCCCTGATTATCATTCAGTCTTGGTGAGTCCCTATGGGTTCAGATTTATTGATTCTGTGAGTTTTCTTGTGTTATCCTTGAACCCTCTGGCTTCTACCTCTCTTCCGCAGGATTCCCCAAACTCTGTCTACTGTTTGGCTGTGGGTTTCTGTATCTGTTTCTATTAGTTTCTGGATGAAGCCTCACTGATGACAATTGGGTTAGAGACCAATCTATGAGTATAGCAGAACATTAATAGGCATCAAGTCATTGAATTTTTATGTTATATTGTATTATATTATTTTATTTTGTTAGTTATGTTTGGTTCTATCCTAGGTCCATGGGCCATCTAGTCTTTGGTTTCTGGTTCTGCAGGCAGTATCTGGGTGAGCACCCTTTGTGGCATGAGTCTCAAGCTGGACCAGTCATTGGTTAGCCACTCCTACAATTTCTGTGCTACCTTTAAACCAGCACATCATTCTGGCCAGAGAACTGTAGATTGAAGGTTTTGTGGCTTGTTTGTTGACCCACTCCTATACTGGAAGTCTAGCCTGGTTATAAAGGATGGCTAGTTCAAGCTTTGTATCCCCCATTACTAGAAGTCTGATACTCAGTTGTCACTTAAACATTTAAAACCAATGTCTCACCTACTTATTTCATATCACATGCATTCTATGGTACCTTATCCCACTAGGACATCTCCCCTCTCAAAATCATGTTTCTCTTTGGCTTCTACACCTTTATAGGTACTTCAAGATAAGTATCCAAATCCAAAATTTAAAGATAGGAGAGAAAGGGAGAGAAAGAGAGAGAGAGAGAGAGAGAGAGAGAGAGAGAGAGAGAGAGAGAGAGAGATTTTGTCTGTGCCTGTGCTTTCTCATTTAGTGTAAAAATTTCCAGTTTCATTTAATTTCTTGAAATCATTTTTCTGTATAGCTGAATAAAATTATGTTGTGTACATGAGCCACATTTTCATTATGTATTCAACATGACTGATTCTAATTCATACCTATTGTGAACATAGCAGCAATGAACACAGATGTGCAAGTCTTTCTGTATTACTATATGGAGTCCTTTGCCCAGGAATAGTAAAGCTGAAGTTTATGGGAGCTCCCATTTTAGTTTTTTGAGAAAGCTCCATGCTGATTTCTGTAGTACAAACATTTTTACTCTGATCAACAGTAGATAAATGTTCCCCTTTCTCCATAACTGAGCACTTCTTGTCCTTTGTTTTCTTCATATTAGGTATTCTACTGGCATGAGAATCTCAAAGTAGCTGTAATTTACATTTTTTTGACAGCCAAGGGTGTTGATCACTTTAAAATGTTTATTATTCATTTGTATTTCTTCTTCTGAGGATCTTCTCTTGAGGTGCACAGCCAGTTGTGTTGATTAAGATCACTTTGTATTTTTGTGTTTATTTCCTTGAGGTCCTTATATATTCTATAAACTAATCTGCTGTCAAATGGCAGAAGTTGACAACAATTTTCTCCCATGCTAGTGGCTATCTTTTTATATCTCTAACTGTTCTCTTTGCTTTACAAAAGCTTTCTAATTCCACTGGATCTCATTTGTTATTGGTTTCATTTCCCCAGTAATCAGAGTCCTTTCCAGTAAATCCTTACCTGCGCCATAAGCTTATAACTGTTTATTTTTCTTTTCTTTTTTCTTTTCTTCTATTGTCTTTACACTTTCAAGTCTTATGTTCTAGACCTTGAGCCATTTGTAATTGTGTGTGTGTGTGTATGTGTGTGTGTGTGTGTGTGTGTGTGTGTGTGTGTGTGTGTTCTTGATGGAGAAACATAAGCATCAGTCCTAAAACTTATTTGGATAATGTGAAACCAAAACCAAGACCATCATGAGACATAATATGCAAGAGTAGAATTTAATAATAGAAAATTAGAAATAAAACCAATACTTAAAAAGTGAGTTGCTATAACTGCTTCATTGAGTTTGATTGGGAAGGTAATGAAAGAAAATTGCAGATCTTTCTGTCTCTTTTAGGTTCGCTGTAGTACTATGGAGAAAGTAGGAGCCTTGGTCTTTGCAGCCTCAGGTTCTTGGTAACCTGGCCTATAACAGGGGATTAGTGGTGTGGGAGTAGGAGATTGGGTTCCTTTGTAGCCTCTAGTGGTCTTGTATCTTAGCTGAACTTATAGAGAAGCATGTCCCTTGCAGTGTTTGCTACTGTCTCCTAGACAGTTTTGCTAAGCAGGCTGAGAGCTGATAGTGCAGTAGGTTTCCTGATTTCTTCCTAGGTTTTTAGCTTTGTGTACACTTGTGGAAAATAAAATTAGATATCCATCTTTGGAAGTTCTATGGTATTTTGTTTTAAAGAATATTTATTAGAAATTTAATAGCAACTAAATTGTAAGAAAAACTTATTATTTTATAAAAACTAATATAGACCATGAAATGCAACTCATATCAACTCAACTTTGAAACCTTCTTCACTTACATAAAATTCTTCTTTCCATACTTTCCTGGAACCATGTGTCCCTTGAGAAGGTATTCTCTACCCCCCTCTTTAATTATAGATTAATTATAGATAATAGAGAGATTCCACAGAAACTATCTCAGAATACAAAGACACAGAAAAAAATCACTAGAATTTGTATCTCTCAATTTATTATAATATATTGGTTAAAAAAGATGTCTACTTAATTTGATCTTATCCAGTCATAGAATGATGCTTTGAGCATGGAGGAAGTTCTATAAATAATATGTATTATTGGTTGCTGTAGTCCTTGGATAAAAACATCTGCTTATTCACTATATGATCATAAAAATTTCAGAAATATACTTTACTAGTAAAAACATTACAAAGACAAAAATAATGAAATGAGAATGGACAAGAAATTACAACATGATATCAAACATTATGTATTAATTGCAAAAGCTTTATCATTTTCTTATTCAAAATTTACACTTAAATTTTCACTTATTATTTTCTTTCAGAATACTCCATATAAACAAAATTGAAGAAAAAGTTATGTCTAGGAAGAGTTTTAAAAAATAGTAAAGTGATTTCTGTATTAATAATTTCTTCTGCAATAAAATGGAAACTTTGAAAGCAGTTTTATACTTTAATATGATTCTTCAGCCAATATTGCATCATTTTGCTTCTTATTTCATGTATGTGTGATATGTGTGTTTGTACGGGTATTGGAGGGCAACATGAGTGTAGGTGTCTATTAGTTAGAGTCTTTATTGCTATAAACAAACCACTATGACAAAAACCCAAATTGGACGGAAAAGGGTTTATTTGGCTTACACCTCTGTTTTGCTGTTCATTATTGAAGTTCATTAGGACAGGAACTCAAATATAGCAGGATTCTTTAGGTATGAGCTGATATAGAAGCCATGGAGAGGTGATGCCTACTGTCTTGCTTCACTTGACTTCCTCAGCTTGTCTTCTTATAGAACCCATGACTTCGAACCAAGGTACGGCTCCACAAACAATGGGCTGGACCCTCCCCAACCCCAATTGGGAAAATGCCTTACAGCTGGATCTCATGTAGGCATTTCCTCAATTAGGGCTTCTTCCTCTCTTTTGTCAAGGCCCATTCCTATCTTTTGTCAAGTTGACACACAAACGTAGCCAGGAACAAGGTATGTGCATGCTACAGCATACATGTGGAAGTCAAAGGACAACATAGGGAGTGTGTCTCCACCTCCTCCGTTGACTGTCTCTGTTGAGACAGTCTTGTACTTTTCGAGGTTAGTTGGTTCACAGGCTTCCAAAATGCCTTCTGTCTTTGTCTCTCATCTTCCTGTAGGACCGCTAAGATCGTGTACATGAACTATATGGCTTTACTTGGTTTGTAATGATTTGAATTCAGATAATCATACATAAGAGGCAAGCAGTGAATTCACTAAGCCTTCTTCTCCTGAGTCTTAATAGATGCTTGAAATGGTACCTGACTGCTAAAATGAACAGAATATAATAATTGACATGGAGAAACTTAGAAATGTAAATTTTCTTTATTTTTCTCTTCAATCATTTTAGCATCCCCTTATTTATACATTTATCTAATATTCCAGTCTCCACCATTTTGTTGTTGTTGTTGGTGGTGGTGGTGGTGGTGGTGGTGGTGTGAGTGTGTGTGTGTGTGTGCGTGTGTGCGTGTGTGTGTGTGTGTGTGTGTCATATGTTGAGAGGGAAGAATTGTAGCCGTTCTCTTCCTCTCCTACCCCTTGAAAGATCCTCATATAAAATAAACAATAAAACTGAATGTTCAAAGTTAAAGTATAAAATGCTGCTTCCTGCAGTAAGTAAATAACATATGATCTCCAATAACATTAATTAGAAATTAACATGCTATTTCTCTCAGAAAATAAATAAGTGGTTTCTCCTGTCAGTTCAAAGCTAAGATTCTGTCATCTGATGTCATGTATTTAGAGGAGGGAGTATGGGGAATAGTAACTAACACTAAAGACCTTTGAAATTGTAATATGGAAAACTACTATTGTAGTAGCTTTCTAAAATATGAGCATAAATGCATATAAAAGAAGTTTAAGTTGAGTTACCATATAGCAGGGGACAATGACTTTTCCTGACATCATAAACTACCAAATAAAAAGCCTAGGGGGCAAGTATAGGATGCCTCTTTTCTATTTGTTGGTCCCCAAACATTATCTTATATTGCTATTGATCTTAGTTGCCCTCCAGAACTTGATCATAAGGCTGTATTGCTGAAGATATGACATGTTTAGATTATAGGACATAGAGAAACTAAAGCTGGTACTGGCCTGGAAGATTTCCCCCACTAGCTAATTTTTACAGTACTGGAAGGTGTTATGCATGGTAATAACAAAGAAAAGTTATCAACAGTCTTAATGAGAAAGGAACCCGGCACATTACAAAAACAATTAATTCAGTAAGATATATTGCAGGTATAATAGTGGAAGGAATGTTATAGAAATAACCAATTAATCAATAAATAGATTTAAATCCTAGTCCACAAGGTGGAACCCATGCCTGATACCACTGAGTGGACTAAAACTCATAGTTGACTAGGTAATAGGCCCAAGGGGAAAAGCTAGTACTATTATTCTGCTGAGTGGACATAGTAATATATTTTTTATAATTTCTTATCTTTATATCCACTGATTATTGCATCTCTCAACCTTCATTAAAGAAGCATCATTTTGCACTGGAGAGTGATTAATACAGAGAGACCCACAGCTAATTTGAGCACAGAGAATAAGATGCTATGAAGGGCTCAGCTCTAAATGGAACATATATAGCACATCATCTCCACCCAAGGCCCAAAGATGATTGTAAGAAAGTGGGTAGAAAGACTATGGAGTCAGCAGGAGTAGAAACTTGCATCACAGAACAGTATTTGCTGGTAATGGCAGCATGGTTACTGATTGGGACTTGAATACGCAAGAATTGTTCAAGATCAAGTTAGCCACAATCCCAGGATGGATGGGAGAGAAGCTCACGAACTCCTATCCATATCTAAGGAGCTATTGGGGGAGGAATATTCAGGTTATTTGTGTGTGTGTGTGTGTGTGTGTGTGTGTGTGTGTGTGTGTGTGTGTGTATGTGTGTTGTTTTTAGTTATGAGCATCCTGAGAGGCTAGCCAAGCACCAGTAGATGGTCCCTCACCCTTGCACCTAGGGGCAGCTCTAAATAGACTCAATGACCATATATATGGAAAAACTGGTAAGGAGAGTAAGGGAGAAGTTACAGAGAAGGGATAAGGGGTGATGGGTTTGATCAAAATATATCATGTAGATGTATAAATGCTAAATAAACTATTTTAATTTAAAAAGTCAAAACTAGTTTTAAAAACATGAAAAATTCTATTTATACAAGAAATGTGATTTTTAGCTAATGTTAGGGAAAAATGTGAGGTAAATGAATTCAATGCTGAGGTTATTCTAGATCATGGACTGCCTTAGCGCAATAAATGTTTTGAAAGAGGAAATACTTGTAAATGCCATGTCAACAGCAATAGGAGGGGAGAAAATCTACCTATATCCAAATGCTTTAACTGAACAAATGCCATCCTTAATCAAAGAAAAATATCTAGGTTCTACCTTTTTATTTCTTGCTACCAAATATTTGGACTGATGTGTTCTTGTTTTTTTTTTTTTTTTTTTTTAAATTTTCATCCTCAGAGTTTGTGATCATGTGACACAGTGCCTCAGTTCTCTCAATGCTGAGACAGCATCATAGCATTTCTGAAATTGTTCTCACTGTGTAAGAATACTAATTCCAGAATTTTTATGCTGTGATTGTCTCAGCCATAATTGGCCTGCACTTGATAATATTATGGATGCATTTTAAATAAGAACGCTGCAAGTGTCTCTAGTATAGTAAATGAAAGGAGGATTGCCTCAGAAATAGTAATATTTAAAAGTACTTAGCTTGAGCAATGGAATTAATTTATTATAATGTGGCTTTATAATGAGAAAGGGAATTTCCCTTTTCGGTATTTTATAGATCTATGAGAAGACAAAGAGCAAAATAAGTGAGGAATATGTTTCAACTGACCCTGGAAGGGAAAAGTCGTTTCCTATGTCAGTAGAGGTTTAAAACTTATTTACCATGCATTTCTTGATATTGCATTTTAATTATAGAGAGTACACATATGCTGACAGTGCATGAGATCATGTTTGCTAAATGGACCTCAACTTATGCCACACTCATCAAAACGCTTCTGGGATTACACACACACAGGCTTTGTTATGCTTTCAAAATAAGGGACAGCTCCTTAGCAATGTTTACACGATCAAGGTGTGAACTAAGGAAGCAAATGCTAAAATTTAAAATACTGAAAAGAAATTTGGAATGCCTTCCTGATGAGGAAGAGCAACTAAATCTAATCAATTGTTTAAATGAAAATTCGAATGATCATTTGGTGATAAGTATCTTTGCTATGTATGTAAGTAGGTGCAAACGCCACACAACAGAAATGCCATAGCAGATATGTGAACTCTAAGTTGAATTCAGTCTGTGGAAATATGAGGTCCACAAGGCACAACTTATTGCTCTGGCTCAAAGCCTCATGCTACTCTGTATTCCTCAGTAACTTTCTACTACTGCACGTAGCATAGTATGCAGGGGCATTCTAATCTAGGTCAGAGTGTCCATATTAAATATATGTCCTCTTGAGACAGCTATATCAGGCTCCTGTCAGCAAGCACTTCTTGGCATCCACAATAGTGTCTCGGCTTGGTGACTGTATATGGGATGGATCCCCAGGTAGAGAAGTCTCTGGATGGCCTTTCCTTCAGTCTCTACTCCACACTTTGTCTCCATATTTCCTCCCATGAGTATTTTGTTCCCCCCCTTCTAAGAAGAACCAAAGCATCCACACTTTGGTCTTCCTTCTTGAGCTTCATGTGATCTGTGAAATGTACTGTGAGTATTCCGAGCTTTTGGGCAATATCCTCTTATCAGTGACTAAACCACTAAGGAAAGAGTACACATGGAGGGACCCATGGTTCTGCCTCATATGTAGTAGAGGATGGCCTTGTTGGACATCAGTGGTAGGAGAGGCTCTTTGTCCTGTGAAGGCTCAATGCCCCAGTGTAGGGGAATGCCAGGGTGAGGAATCGGGAGTGGGTAGTGGTTGGGGAACACCCTCATAGAAGCAAGGGGAAGGGGGATGTAATAGGGGGGTTCTTGGGGGGGGCGGGAAAGGGGATAATATCTGAAATTAAATAAAGAAAATATACAAAAGAAAGAAAAAGAAGAAATAATATATGTCCTCTTAATGTGGCCTGCTCAGTATAAGAACTTAAATAGATATTCTTGTAATTGTGGCTTAAAAGAATTCTATTTATATGTAAGGGATTAATTTCTTTCTTCTCTACTTACTAATTCCATATAAAATCTTCACACTCATATATTATATAATGGTACTGCTATTTATTGTTGAACCAACATAATTATATCACAGAATTAGTTACTTTGTTTGACCTGTTAATGATATAATGCATAATTATGATGAAAATGCTCACATAGTTTTGACAAATTTGAATTTTTTTAGGTCCTCACAGAGGTGCAAGGAGTGAATATAGAACAGCTATGGAATCGTGTGGTTTGTTGTGCAAATACGGGAGGAGCTCTCTACACCCATCCTGCACTATTCATCTCCCCATGAAGCTGCTCTAAGCCTGGTGTCTACTGTGACTCAGTGTTGTTTTATCACGTTTACTACAAGAATGGGGCTGCAAAGAGTGACAATCAAAATCAACCCAATACTTTGCTTCGTTCCCTGGAACTGTGGAGAATTGCTGATTCACCAAACTCCAATTTTGAGTGGTGGGTGTCATACAACCTTATGCTTAGTTCAGATTAATTTGTTCATCGCTTTGGATCATAGCCATTTACTCTATTTCCCCATTTTAATGATAGAAGCAAAACTTAAGATGCACTTTGCAACTGTTCTGAGCTATTTTCTTCAGCCCTCTTCTCAGTGACCATGCTCAGTACACTGGCATCGTGAACTTTATTGATTCCCACAATTCATTAAATTTCTCATTGGCTCATAAATGGGTCAGCCTCCTAGTGGGAGCAAAAGTATGAAGTCAAAAAACACAATACAAGACAGCCAAGCATAGTTTTAAAACTAAATTTTAAATAATGCTGTACAAGTAATACATTTAGAACTTGATAGGTTTTTACAAAGTGAGCTCACATAACTAACTATGAAGCTTATCAAGAGAGAGAATAATATGAGACTCTCAGGTGCTTCCTGTTTCCTGATCATGATACTCCACTTCTGTCCATACCAAATAGATTTACTTGTCTGACATTAAACTATTACAATAATAAATTATATATACTCTGTGCTCTTTCATTAGACTCATATGATATTTATGGACTATATCTATTGTATTGCATGCTACTGTAACCATTTAGTGCTGTGTAATATACTATTTAATGAACATACCTCAATTTTTCAGTTCTATTCTTGATAGATATTTGGGTTCTTTCTAGTTTACTGAAACTATGAATATCATTTTAGTGAACATATAGAGTATGTATTTTCCAGTAGTACATAAAAGTATTGCTACTGAATTTATTTATACTTAAGAACAGTGTCTACTACTTCTGACTTGAAAATTCACTTTTGTCAAAAGGAGAAAGGATTATAAGACAGAAAGGTAACAAAAGATTTAAGACTCAGGAACCTCAGAAAATGACAAGACTCACAAGGTCTCTCTTCAAGGCTACACAAGTAGTGAACATCTGCTGGAGGATAGGAGACTTTTGGTGGATCTACTTTCAATCAGGAAAGAGTGTTCCAAGGTGTAGCTTTTGTGAGCCACTGACCATGCCGTTGTGGGCATTTAGGAGTATAGCTAGGCTAGAATTATCCACATACTTTTAAGTAACACCTTGTCTATGCTCCAGTAATTTACCTGTTAACTCATTGGCTCTTCAAACTACAACTAGGTAGAACTATTTTATTGACCTGCCACTGGTACTTTATATGAAGTCAAATAGCTGGAAGCTGTAAAAACATTCCCATCCCAACTCATCCCCACCTTTAAGCTCAGACCATTTGTCAAGGTCAGTCTTTCACATGGAGCCTTTCAAGTGTCCCCAATTCTCACAAGTATGTGTCAATTCCAGCAGTGAAATTAATTTCATGTGAAGTACACATCAGCTCTATAATTCTGTTTCTCTTGGCTTCATCATTCAAACCACCAACATAATCTATACTTTCATTTTCATTTGATTTCTTTTTCATTTTTAGATTCAAGATATTTTTTTCTCAGGTATTTTTTCTCATTTTTCTTATCCTTGGATACTTAAAAATGATGAATGGATTTTTTGTTTGTTTGGTTTTTTTTTTTTTGTTTGTTTTTTTCGAGACAGGGTTTCTCTGTGTAGCCCTGGTTGTCCTGGAACTCACTCTGTAGACCAGGCTGGCCTCGAACTCAGAAATCCACCTGCCTCTGCCTCCCAAGTGCTGGGATTAAAGGCATGTGCCACCACTGCCCGGCCGATGAATGGATTTTTTAATTTCTTATTTCTAGTTAAATGTTTATGTTTGAATATTTTTCAAGGTAAAATATCATCTTATTGGTAGAATTAAAACAGGGATATATATATATATATATATATATATATATATATATATATATATATATATATATATATATATATAATTTAGTAGTATGATATATCTGGGAGTTTTAAGTTTATCTCTCAGTACAAAAATCCTAAAATAGTACATGACTGGACATACTTGGAAAACCCAAAGCATGTGATCTTTTGGTTTAGACGCCTGCTTTTTAAAGTGTGTTAACTTCTATATTCTTGATTGGAATCCATCCTGACTCTTATTAGCCATTCATTGCCTTGGGTGTCAGATATCAGTAGGGTACTTCCCCTCAACTTTAAAACAAGTTGTTAGATTAAATATTAAAGAAAGACTATCTATTTTCCTGCTTTTCTTTCTTAGTTTCTTCTTTCACAATTTGTTACTATTGCGGTAATTTTGTTTTTAGAAATGATGTTTCTTCCACATGTTTATGTTTTTTTCTACATTTTCTAAATTTGAGTAAGTTATTTATATTTCACAAACTTTCCTGTGTTAAGTATTTGGCTTAACATTATTACAATCAACTGATATCAAATAATTATAGATTTGGCATTTTTATTTTAAAGAGAAAATATTAAATATGTTTCTGTTGCTTTACTATGCTATCAGTGAAAACTAAATTCGCCGTGAACATTAAGGAGGATGCTGTTTTCCAAAACTCTAATGGTTCATAACCAAATATATTATATATTTGTATAGTTTTCCTAAAAAGACATTACTAATTCTTTCTGGAACTGGTTAACACTCCATAGGTTGAAAATAGTTTTATTTTTATTCATTTTTATTTTATTTTAATTATATTTGTTTTAAATCATACCTAAAAGCACAACATATTCCCTTATTGTTCACATAATTTCAGAATCCGAGGATGAACTAGAAGTTATTGACATTTGCATATCTACTGGGTTCAGAAACTGGAAGCACAGCATCTCCTGGACCCCTTCATTCTGGTTTAGACTCAGAAAAAGAGAGAGATATTCCATCATCTAAAACCATGGTTTAGGATAAGAGAAGGCCATGCACGACTTGGAGTAGAAGTGTAGGATGGTTGTGAGGATAAAGACACAGTTTCTGGCTTCGGGTTTTCTTCATGTGTAGATAGTCTATGTCAGATGAATTGGGTTTTATTCCAGCCCATGCTCATCACAGGGTATTTATGCTGCTTGTACTAGAGCACAGCTCTGTAAGAATCGCTGCTTATATAGGCTTCTATGTATGTGTCAGAGTTTAATGAAGCTTTAGTCAGAATGAATGGAGGCTTTCTTCCACATATTATAGCTCCTGTAAGTGTCTAAATATCTCATGATACTTCCAAGGAGATAGCCATGTACTTGATAGTTTGGCCATGTTTGTACTGTACACTGATTTCTTTATTAGATCACACTCACTGCTAATTAAAACAGCTCTTTGTTCTTTTCTCAAGGCACACAGCTTCCTACATTTGTATGAATTAATCTTAGAATCACCTATTATTCATAATCCATTCACGATCTATTAAAGTGCCAATAATTATTTTGTTCAGTTTCTGGCTCTGTTCATTATTATCTGTCAAAAAAAAATTCATTTAGCTAACCTATTTTTCTTCATTTATATGAGGGGCTTGCAACAAAAGAATAAAAGATCACATTCATGCATTTATATACATTATAATATGCTAAGTAATTATATATGTATGTATGCATGCATGTATGTATGTATGTATGTATATGCTCTAAAAGTTCTAAGATATGATTATTACTAACCACATGTGCTTGTCTTTTTAAAAAATTTAAACTATTTTATTTATTTACATGTCAGCTGTTGCTCCCCTTCAGTGCCCCTTCCCACAGTTACTCATCCCATTCCTCCTCCCACTTGCCTCTGAGAGGGTGCTCTATCTCCTGCCAGGCTTCCCCCTTCCCTGGGGCCTCAAGTAGGATTAAGCACATCTTCTCCCACTGAGGCTAGACCAAGTAGACTTCTGGTACATATGTGCCAGGGGCCTTGGACCAGATCATGTATGCTCTTAGTAGGTGGCTCAGTCTCTGGGAAGTGCTAGTCTTTATACCCTTATATTATATGGTCAGTTCATGTGATAAAGTACAATATACTGACATTGATATTCATATGTTAGCATTATTTTGCACATAGGCAAAATACGTGTGTGAGAGTGGAATGGGAATCATTATCTTCTGCTAGAACTTGTTTGGTCTTCTAACTTTGATTTTTTTTCTAATAAAATTCTTATAACTTTATAATTTTCTTTGAATATCAAAATTTTACTATTTGTCAGATAATATAAAAGGTATAATATTTGTAAAATTCTTTACACCCATTAGTTTGGTTTAGATTTTTCTACTTATACAATAAGGATACATAGTTTTCAGTGATAGGGTACACATTGTTAGAAACCTTTAGTATTGAAATTTAGTAAGAGAAACAATTTCTATTTTTTCTAGAATTTTTTATTTTTTATCTCCCTTTGTATTTAAATTGAAAATTTTAATGAGGTTTCTGTAATATGAAGTTAATTGTAATACAAATAATATATTGAAAATTCATTCATTGATATAAGATTGGCTTATTTCTTTAAAAGCTTTAAGTAGTATTGTTTGGATTTTATTGCTGTGAAGAAACTACAGGACTATAGTAACCCTTATAGAGGAAAACATTTATTTTATTATTATTTTTTAGTTATTCACTTTACATCCTGCTGACTGCCATCTCCCACAATCTTTCACCTCCACACATTCTTCCCCTACTCTGAGTGGATGGGGGCCTCCTGGGTTACCCTCTGTCCTCATACATCAAGTCTCTGTTGTACTAGGTGCTTCCTCTTCCACTGAGGGCAGACAAGGCAGCCCAGTTTGAAGAACATATCCCACAGACAAGGAACAGGTTTTGGAATCCTGCTTCAGTTGTTCAGGACCCACATGAAGAGCATACTGCATATTTGCTACTTATGTGTGGGGAGGCCTAGGTCCAGCCCATGTATACTCCTTGGTTGGTGTGGTTCAGTCTCTGGGGTCCTAAGAGTCTGGGTTAGTTAACTCCCTTGTTCTTCCTGTGGAGTTCCTATCCCCTTCAGGACCCACAATCCTTTCTCTTATTCTTTCATAAGAGTCCCCAAGCTCCAACCACTGTTCGGCTGTGGGTGTTTGCAACTGTCTGAGTCAGCTGCTGGGTGGAGCCTCTCATGGGACAGCCATGTTAGACTCCTGGCTGCAAGCATAACAGTATCATTAATAGTGTCAGGGATTGATGCTTGCACATGGGATGGGTCTCAAGTTGGTTGGCCATTCCCCCAGTCTCTGCTCCATCCCCAATCCCTGCATTTCCTGTAGACAGGATAAATTTTAGGTAGAAAGTTTTGTGGGTGGGTTGGTATCCCTAATGTTACTCTGGGGTTCCTGCCTATCTACAAGAAGTAGCCTCTTCAGGTTTCATATCTCCAGTGCTGTGAGTCACAACTAAGATCACTTCCATAGATTCTTGTACATCCCCCTTATTCCACATCTCTGTCATATCTTGGAGATGCCCCCACCTCTCCACCCTCATAAGGTGTGGATTTCTATTCATTTTCATGGTCATTTAACCCTCCCTCCTGTCCCTCCCCACATCTGATCTAGAACCTTCCCTCAACTCCTCTCCCCATCTCATCCCACCCAGTTCCCTCTCTCCATCTGCCTCTTAATGACTATTTTATTCCTGCTTCTAAGTGAGATTCAAGCATCCTTGCTTGTGCCTTTCTTGTTTAACTTCTTTGGATCTGTTGTGTGTAGCATGGGTATCCTGTATTTTATGGCTAATATCCATTTATAAATGAGTACACATCATTCATTTCCTTTTGGGTCTGGGTTACCTTACTCAGGATGATATACACAACTTCCAACCATTTGCTTGCAAAATTCATGATGTCTTTGTTTTAAGTAGATGAATAGTATTCTATTGGGTAAATGTACCACATTTTATTTATTCACTCTTCCATTGAGGGGCATCTAAGTTGTTTCTAGTTTCTGGCTATTACAAATAAAGGTTCTATGAATATAGTTGAACAAATGTCTTTGTAGGATGGTGGAACATCTTTTGGGAATGTGCTCAAGATTAGTATAACTTGGTCTTAAGGTAGAACTGTTCTGAGTTTTCTGAGAAGCCACCAAATTGATTTCCAAAGTGGCTGTACAAGTTTGTACTCCTACCAACAATGGAGGAGTGTTCCTCATGTTCCATGACCTCACCAGCATGCGCTATCTCTTGAGATTTTGTATTAGCCATTTTGATTGGTGTAAAGTGGAACCTCAGAGTTGTTTTTATTTGCATTTCTCTGATGACTCAGGACTTTGAGCATTTCTTTAAGTGCTTCTCAGCCAATTGAGATTTGTCTGTTGAGATTTCTCTGTTAAGCTTTATATCCCATTTTTAATTGGATTATTTGGGTTGCAGGTCCAATGATGTTGGGCTATGAGGTGGCAAGGGACTGGAGGTTTGCCTGGGCTAGCAAGTTGCTCAGAACATCTTGGCTTGCTCCAGAAGACCCAGCAAGCAGGGAAGATGAGCAGGGGAAGGGATGCTTGCATGTATCGTTCAGGATCCACAGCTCTGATGAAGGTGCAAAGAGAGGTGGCAGGAGAATGGAGGTCCCCCTGGAATACCAGGCTGCTCAGAGCAGCTTGACTTGTTCCAGAGGACTCGGCAAGCAGGGAAGATGGATAGGAAAAGGGTTGCTTACCTATATGGTTCAGATTCACACGTTTGTTGAGGGTGGATGGAGGGTGGGGGTAGAGTCACCATTTCCTTCCTAAACACAGTCTAACAAGTTATAATAAGACTAGGTACAAACCTTCATATTAAGGAGAGAAAAGGCAGCCTAGTAGGAGGAAAAGAGTTCCAAGCATAGGCAAAAGAGTCAGATTCAGCCCCCACTCCCGCTATTGGAGATCCACAAGAAAACCAAGCTATATAAACATAATCAATATACAGAATACCTAGCTAAGACCCACACAGTTTCAGTGCTTTTGGCTTTAGTCTTTGTGAGCCTCTATGAGCTTTCCTTAGTTGAGTCTGTGGAGCTGTGTTCTTCAGTGTCCTCAGACTCCTCTGTCTCCCTCAGTTTCTTCTTCTCATCCTGTTGCCCTGGCTCCAGCTATGGGTCTCTGTATCTGCTACCGTAAGTTCCTGGATGATGTCCCTCTGATGACATTTGGGCTAGGCACCAATCTATGAGTAGAGCAAAATATCACTAGGAATCATTTCATTGACAACCCTCCAACCTAATTGTGCCTGGTTAAATCTTGTGTCTCTGCGTTGTCCTGCCTCTGGTTCCTGACCAGATAGGATAGTGTCAGATATGTGTTCTCTCTTGTGGTATGGGCCAATGGTTGATACAGTCATTCCTTGGTCACTGCCATAAATTCTGTGCCACCATTGCTCTAGCACATCTTGAATTCAGGAGATCTGTAGATTGAAGGTTTTGTGGCTAGTAGATGTCTCAGTCTCACTGCTAGGAGACTTGCCTAGTTATATAGGACAGCCTGTTTGGGCTCTTTACCCTCCTTAGCAGGTGACTTTGCTAGGGACACTCTCATAGATTCTGGGGGATTTTCAAGGCACTATTTTTCTACATCCTCCTTCCCAATTGCCCTGTAATTCAAGTTGTTTCTCCAAGTCCTCTCCCACTATGTCCCTCCTACTCCTCATTTGATTCTTCTTGTTTCCATTCCAATCCACCCGCAATTCTATTTCCCTATCCCTAGGAGATTCATGTGTTCCCCCTTGAGCCTTCCATGTCACATAGCCTCCGTGGGTCTGTGGATTGTAGCAGGATTATCCTTTACTTAACAACTAATGTCCACTAATATGTGACTACATAGCACTCTTGTCTTTCTGGGTCTGGGTTACATCACTCTGGATAATCTTTTTTAGTTTCATCCATTTGCCTGCAAATTTCATGATGCCATTGTTTTTAACAGCTGAATAATACTCCATTGTGTAAATGGAGTACCACAGTTTCTTTATCCATTCTTCAGTTGAAGAACAGCTATGTTGTTTCTAGTTTCTGGCTATTATGAATAAAACTACAATGACCATGGTTAAGCAAGTGTCATTGTACTGGAATGAGGCATCTTTTGGGTATATGCCCAAGAGTGGTGTAGCTGGATCCTGAGGTAGATCAATTTCCATCTTCCCAAGGATCCAACACATTGATTTCCATAGTTGCTGTACAATTTTACAAGTGCATTGTTTTTTTCTAATTTTGTTTGTCCTAAACATTTTCCTATATAAATATGATATTTTGAAACAGTAATATAAGATATAATTCATCATAAAATTTTATTGTGTTCAAATCTTTTATTAAAATAAATATCTGCAACATTTCTCAGCTATATAGGTAATAAGTCCTTCTGTTTAAACTATCTGTCCCTAATTATGGGACAGCTTCCGTGTTCCAATAACAGAAAGTACACAGTGGAGTCATTATAAGAAGAATTTGCTTTCTTCACTATTTGCCATGTTGTATAATGTTATGAACCTGTGCAAATTTGTAATATTACTTAGATGAATTGATTGGCAAAAAATGAAAAAACTATTGATTGTCAACTCAGAAAAGTCAGTTTGATATTGGTTGAAATTTTGATGCTGTCAACTAAATCTAAGTTCTGAGAGAACCAGAAACATCCAGAAATTGAAATGGCATATGTGGAAGTGAAGGATTATACTGTGGTTTATTGTTGTCAGGGCCTCTGCTGTATTTTAAGCAAACCATGTGCTTGAGAATAACCATGATAATGTGTGCTAATTTGCCTGTGAAACATTTCTCATCACAGCAGATGCTAAACAGAAAGCAAATTCCAATATTTTTAAGTGGCAGGCAAGGTAATTTGAAATAACTGAAATTGGTGTGAACTCTTCAAGGGTTTCTAAAGGTACACAAGTAAGTAACACTTGGCTGTATTAGTAAGAAGAGTTTATCCGAGGCGTCAAGGGACCCACTGTGCACTTCTCCTCTGAGGGGTTTAGTCATTTGACTTGAAAGGCTTGTCATTTCAAGATTGAGACAGATTTAAAATTTCTCATAGCATGACCTTTTTATTTTATTTTTTATTTTTCATCAACTCAGGCTAAAATTGAAAGCATAAAGAAAGACTGGAACAATTTCAAAGCTTTTACTTTAAAATGCTTTTTTTTAAAAAACTGCCACACTGAGCATTCTGCCAGTACATTTTCACTTTGTGTTCACAGAGAAGTTCAGGGAATTGAAATCACTCTGCCTGGGATGGGCTTGTGTAAGTGTCTTTCTCCTTTCTGTTATTGGAACATTGAAGCTATCACTAATCAAGGACCAATTTGAAAATTAACTTGCCTTTATGCATGTTTTAAAAATAAGATAATAGGTTAGTATAGTTGAAACAATTAATATCCCTTTAATTTAACTACTTCCTAGTAAATTACAGTTTTTATGGACAAAGTATGAAGCTAGCTAGCATTTGTTTGACTTAAATCTATACGCCTAGAGTACAGTCTTCTCGACCAATTTGGTTATCAGAGCCCTAATGGGAATTCTCTTTTGTCACTATGGTAGAATCACAGCCTTTAGCTCAAAGCTACCAAGCTCTTAATAACAAGAGCAAAGTGTTCATCTTCACCAACAAAATAAGCATGATCACTATGAATAAGAATAGCTGCCAGGGTATCTCCAAACACTCGTCATGACAGTGAGAAGACTATTGATTTTAAATGCCAAGAAATGATATATTTTCAAAAGTGTTCATTTCAGACCATTATTTTCCAAAAGAATGTGAAAGGAGTATAAAAGTCTTCACAGTACTGTTTCATGCTGTTTGTATTTTACTTTATTTCAAGGAAACTTCCAAAGTAAGAACATGCTTTCTCTCCAGTTGGGTCACTTTTGTTCTGTTTGTGTGTCTATTTGCTGCTCCTCCACACTCTTCAGTCTTTCTCCTCTTCCTTCCCTCCTCATTCCTAATTCCTTCTATCTGTCTCTCTTACTCTTAAGGGGGCAAACCCTTGTTAGAGGTAAAAGAAAAATATGCTTTAAGAGAGCAAAATTGTTTTAACTGACGTTAATATTTTCTTATTTTAAACAGAGTATTAAAGCTAAATAAAGTCTGTAAAATCTGAGACATAGAGAATAAAAGAGCTTTTATCTTTGATGAGTCCCAAAGTTCATACTTTAGGGCACAAGATTTTCTATTGTGTGGCATTAATTATAGAATCCAGTGAATCCTATGATATTAACAGTATGCCTTTAAACACAGTTGGCTCTGAATATGTGCTACATATTTCTGCATAAATGGTGTAATTATGTTGGCATGAATGTTATGAAATTGTCATCTTTTTGCAATGGCTATCTTTAGTTTAAATGGAGTTTTAAGTAAAGGTAAGACATTGATTTAGTCATTTAAAACTTGTAGTGAATTCCCTATTAAAACTTTTAGTATATTCTCTACATATTACCTCTATCTTCCCCTATCAGAGGAGTGACTAGTTACGTTCTGGGCTCAGTCAGAGTCTCCTTAGTTCAACTTTAGAGGACATCTTTGCATGATTGGCAGTGCTTCCCCTTGCATTCTGTCTTAGGGGCTCTTTGAACCTGTCTCTTAGAACAGGATACGTATCATGAGAGAGTACAGAGCCAACATTGGAGATACTCTAGCACCTAAAGGGTTGCATTTTCTAGGTTGTATCCCAGACTTCAACAGAGAAAGATAAACAGCAATGTCCTTATTGTGCATCCCCTGATGCTGTGTAAGAAGTTTTGAAATTAGAATGTCTGTTATTCAAATGCATTGTGTGTCTTCCGCAACATTGCCAGGAAGGCTTGAGGCCCTAGGAAAGAAGTCAGCAGAGCTGCCTGACTCAGAGACCCTGGAAACCACGCAGCCCTGTGAAGCTGTGAGCTGCTGGCTCTCTTTGAATGAAGTGTGCTTTGCTTTCCTGCTGCTTTTCTGTTGAAGATCTGCCCTGAAAAGCCCAGGATTCTTTAGAAGAATTAAGAAAAAAAAAAACAGTGATTTCTCTTTGGGTAGTAATTCAGTGAAATAGATTAAGAAATATTCTTGCTCATGCCAGCGGGCAGCAACTAAAACCCAACAAAATTCACAAGCTGAAATCTCAGAACAAAGGCTGTGTACAGTGACTGTGTGTAGGCAACATTGTCTTTACTCAGTAAGAGTATGTATGCCTCATGGGAGGAACACAGAAACCTTTCTAGAGTTCTCAACCTGTGGGTCTCAACCTTTTCTTGCATATGTCTCTCCAAAAATATCTACACTGCAATTCATAACAGTAATAAATTACAGTTATGAAGTAGCAGTGAAAGTAATTTTATGGTGGGGGGGGACCAGATCATGAGGAACTGTATTAAAGGATCGTAGCATTAGGAAGGTTGGGGAATCACTGCCCTACAGAGAGAAGGGAAGTAAATAGAAGGAAAACTGGAAGAATAATAATGTAAAGACTAGAAAACCTGAACACTGAGCTGCTAGAAGAAACCATAGATGGTACTATACATGATTCAAGTGAGAGAAGAACTTTCTGAATAAGACTCCACATGCCTGGGAATTGAGATCAGCACTTGACAAAACAGGAGCTTATAAAAACTAAACAGCTTCATTACAATAAAAGAAACAATCCAAGAACAAAAGGACTGCAGAATAGGAGAGAATCTTTGCTAGCTAAATATCTGACAGAAGATTAATATCCAGTATGAATATATAAAGAAGTAAAAAAAAAAAAAAAAAAAGAACAGAGGAAACAAAACACCTCATTTAAAAGGGGGTCATAGAACTAAATAGGTAATTCTCCAAAAAAAAAAAAAAAAAAAAAAAAGGGAAAGAAAAGGAAAGAAAGAAAATTGGCTAAGAAATAGCAACTATCATCCTTAGCAAGTAGCAAAAGACAGATGAAAATAGCACTGAGATTTGACCTGATCTTAATCAGAATGGGTCAATGAACAAACAACTGGTAATAAATGCTTATGAGCATGTGAAGAAGAAGGGACTCTCATTCACTGTTGATGCAAATTTTGCAGCTCTTCTGGAAATCAGTATAGAGAATACTCAAAACACTAAAAATAAATCTCTGATATGACTCAACTATACTACTCCTTGGTATATTTCCAAAGGATTCTACATCCTAGTCCAACAGATATTTGCTTAGCAATGTTCATAGCTGATCTATGCACAAAATTATGAGGGTTTTTTTGTTTGTTTTTCGAGACAGGGTTTCTCTGTGTAGCCCTGACTGTCCTGGAACTCACTCTGTAGATCAGGCTGGCCTTGAACTCAGAAATCCACCTGCCTCTGACTCCCAAGTGCTGGGATTAAGTGCATGTGCCACCACTGCCCAGCCTACAAAATTAATAAATATCTTTCAACGGGAGAATGGATAATGAAAATGTGGTGCATATACAAAATGTAATATACTTTGTCTTATTCAATGTTCTATTTCTGTGAGGTGGCACTATGTCTATGACAACTCTTATAAAGAACAGTTTACTTGGGTTATTCTTACAGCTTCAGAGGTTTAGTCTATTGTATGCATGGTGGGAAGCATGGCAGCTCTCAGACAGATATGGGGCTGGAGAAGGAGTTGAGAGTTCTCCATTCAGATCAACAAGCAGCAGGTAGAAGTTGCCTCTGGGCCTTGCTTAGACTTTTGAAATATCAAAGCCCACCCCCAATTGACACAGTTCCTCAAACACCTACTCAAGCAAATAGAGCAACTCCCTAAGTAGATAAATCCATGGAATAATGTGACCTTTTTGTTGACTTCTTATTTTCAGATGTTTCTTAGTCAGGGAAGTCAATAAATACACTGAATCTTTCAAATCATGTTGTTGGGTCTTTGTAAAAATTGTATTCACAACATATTAAGCCCTTCTATGTAGTGACTACAATAAAATAGCAGTAGCCCATAGATGTTATTTCTGGAAACATACATATTTTAGCAGACACTTATTGTTAGTCATGTTCATCAATATCCTAGATTAACTATGCAACTCAACATTATCCAACTTGACTATTGGAGAGAATGAATTCAAGACCACTAAGAAACAGAGGTAACATCAGAGTTAGAGCAAAGAATACCTTAAAAAGTCCTCCTTCCTTCCTTCCTTCCTTCCTTCCTTCCTTCCTTCCTTCCTTCCTTCCTTCTTTTCTTTTGGAGAACATAAATACTGCATCTACATACTATTAATACTTATTCTGAATTGACCACTTAGGTAGCACCTTCAGATACTATGAAAGCCAATCCCCAGAGAGAATATTTCCAGATAATTTCCAGATTGATGTGGCCCAGGTCAGTGGTGTTTTCTGCAAGAGGATCTTACTTGCATGCCAGGCAATCAAGGTCAACTGTCTTAATAAATGATTGATCTTAGAAAGAGCAGGGGTAAGTTTCTCAGCAAGAGATCAGCTCAGTACTACAATTCAGACCACTTCAGATAGGCAATAGCAATGGGGTTTGCCCATTGTAGGCTTAAGACCAAGACCTATGAGAGTGTGGACACACATGTAAAAATGTATAGTTATAATCAAAGTAGATGTTTAAGTAGCACTATAATTAGGAGAGGAGCAGTGTGGAAGATGACTCTAAAATAGAGCAGATAACTACATTGAAGAGAACCCAATTCTAAGAGGAATGATCTTGTCTCTAAGCAGAGTGAAGAGAAACTACAATGTACAATGACATGGTTTCATGTCAAATATGGTTATACCAATTGGTAATAATTCCACCCAAAGGACATTTGGACATTTGAGAGGGATATGTTTTGCTATGGGAATGAATGAAAGATAAAATTTTTGGATATACAACTCTGGGTTGTCTTAATTCTCATGCAATTTTAGTATTATACCTGATAGTTTATCTCAAACCTACTTAATGTTCTGAGTCTGAAACATAAGAGAGTTGTACATGTTAACATGAAATATTTTTGCTTGATGATAATGTACATAAAAGTTTATGAATGTAACTATTATGCACTCTAAAGGACACTGCATTTTATTTTGTTCAGAACTTTATAGAATTGTTTATCACATAACAGCAATTACACTGGCAACACTTTCCTTCTAGTAGAGTAGGTGTCCAATAACATTTCTGAACAAATAGGCTCTTATGGTATTTTTTGCTGAAGATGATTATAATACATGTGATTATACAACTGCACCACTTTGTGTTATGGTACAGTTTCCAAACAAATTGTTTATTAGTTTATAAGTTGCTTGCCTTTTATTTCTCTTTTAAATAGCATGACATTGCATTTATGTCAAAATATTTTATACTTATGATTGTATTACCTATGAATTTTATTTCATATTTGTATAGAGGACATTAAATATGATTTAAGAGACTGTTCCAAAATCTTAGCTTCTCTTTTGCTATTGCAAACATATGGCAATACTTACAGTGAATAACTGCATCAAGTTTTCCTTTCAGTTTTACAAATACAGTTTTGATTTGTGGGCTTTTTAAAATTTTTCATTTATGATATGTGAAACCACAGTATTATACCTGAGAAAATTCTTCAGGGTATAAGTTTTATGTTCATAAATGAGCATCAGACACAGCATGATAGTTTGGAAAAGAAAACAAGGATTTTCCCAGGTGAAGAATCCGTTCTTTCTCCTAAGAGTGTGAGGTCACCGCCCTGTTTCCGCGGGCAACAGAGACTGAGGGACAGGAACTTCCAGCCTCCATCGGGTGGACGGGGACCTCAACTTGGGCCACAGGGCTCCATAGCCGATTAGTGCCGGGAGAGGGATACCCTCCCAGGAGCTTGGAAAAGCCGGGAGTGGGCCCAAGACAAGTTCCACAGCTCAACAGGAACTGCCCCGAACTTGCGAGTCACAGGGACTGAGGTAGGCGGGCATAGAAACCCCCTGGATCCCAAGAGTGGCAGCTGAGACAGGAGACTTCTGCCTGGGCCACCAGGGTTCCATAGTCAAGGAGCTCCAGGAGAAAGTTACTCACCCAGGAGAGTGGAAAAAACACCTCTCAGAGAGAACTGGTCTTCAAGGAGTATTGATACAGAGGCCTACAGGTGAGAAAAGCCATAGCCAGAAAGTAAGATCAGCTAACATCAGAGTTAACAAGATGGTAAAAGGCAAGGGCAAGAACCTAAGGAACAGAAACCAAGGCCACTTGGCATCATCAGAACCCAGCTCTCCCACCACAGCAAGCCCTGTAGTCCCCAATATGCCAGAAAAGCAAGACTCAGATTTAAAATCATTTCTCATGATGATAATAGAAAGAAATTAACACTCTTAAAGAAACACAAGAGAACAGAGGTAAAGAACTAGAAGTCTTTAAGGAGGAAACACAAAAATCCATTAAAGAATTACAGGAAAACACAATCAAACAGACAAAGGAAATAAACAAAACCATCCAGGAGCTAAAAATAGAAATAGAAACAATAAAGAAATCTCAAAAAGAGACAACCCTGGAGATAGAAAATCTAGGAAAGAGATCAGGAGTCATAGATGC
>CM052702.1:1528960-1560752 GCA_028551405.1 Uromys caudimaculatus
GTCTAAGATTCCACCTCACACCAGTCAGAATGGCTAAGATCAAAAACTCAGGTGACAGCAGATGCTGGGGAGAATGTGGAGAAAGAGGAACACTCCTCCACTGTTGGTGGGACTGCAAGTTGGTACAACCACTCTGGAAATCAATGTGGCAGACCCTCAGAAAAATGGACATAATACCACCTGAGGACCCAGCTATACCTCTCCTGAGCATATACCCAGAAGAAGCTCCAACATGTAATAAAGACACATGCTCCACTATGTTCATAGCAGCCATATTTATAATATCCAGAAACTGGAAACAACCCAGATGTTCCTCATCAGAGGAATGGATACAGAAAATGTGGTACATTTACACAGCAGAGTACTACTCAGCTATTAAAAACAATGACTTTATGAAATTTGCAGGCAAATGGATGGAACTTGAAAATATCATCCTGAGCGAGGTAATTTAGTCACAAAAGAAGGAACATAGTATGTACTCACTGATAAGCTGATAATAGCCCAAAAGTTCAGAATGCCCAAGTTTCACTTAACAGTAACCTCTGGACTGAGAGCGAGGTCCCAGATGGAGGAGTTGGAGAAAGGACTGAAGGAGTTGAGGGAGTTTGCAGCCCCATGGAGGGAGCAACAGCGCCAATGTGCCTGACACCCCCTCCCAGTCATCCTGAAGTTTGGACCACCAACCAAAGAATACACATCTATGGACCCATGGTTCAGACCACATATGAGGCAGAGGACAACCTCAATGGCCATCAGGGAGAGAGGAAAGGCCCTTGGGCCTGCGGGTGTTAGAGGCCCCAGTAAAGGGGAATGTCAAGGTGGGAATAGGGGCATGGGTGGGCGGGTGGGTGGGAGGTGGAATTCCCTCATAGAGGTAGGGATGGGGAGGGGATAGGGGGCTTCCAAAGAGGAGACCCAGAAAAGGGGAAACATTGGAAATGTAAATAAAGTATCAAAAATAAAATTAAAAAAAAATGTTAATTTAAAAAAAAAAAAAAAAAAAAAAAAAAAAAAAAAAGGTCAAAGGAAACATTTAATGTGGCATGGAAGTGGTAGTTCTGTAACTTTAGATAAGGAAGAAACTACTCTGCCAAGCTTGAGAGATATTTATCCCAGACGGCTGGATTTTTGACATTAGATTATTAATTATTAATTATGGAATAACTGAGACTGTGGGAAATGGGAAGCAGACTGTTACTGGGTCCGGTATGGCTGCATAACAGGAGGTATGACATAGTTCCTGCCCCTGAAGCATTGCATGGCTGTTGATCCCAGGATCCCCACATATGCTAATGCTTGCTGTTGCCCTGAAGTTGGTCTGCTGTCATAGCTACTCTACTTTCAAACTTTCTTTCTGGGAATATAATTCCTCCATTACTCAGAGCTAATCACACCATAGTAAATGAAATGGATCCAGTTTTCAGGGATGAGGAATGGAGATGGTCATGAGGCTGTGGAAGACAAGGAACAGTCCCTCAGCTTGGCATTTAGGGTTATGAGAAAGGATCCAGACAATATAGCCACAAGGGCCATAAAAGCCTATATGGTTCATTGCCAGACTTGGCCTTGATTTTGGAATCATAAGGAAGTACATGTACCTTGTGGTCCAATGACTGCAGTATTGATTAGCTAGGATGAACTTGTAGACATCAAGGATAGAGAGCTGAAGTGATCTTAGAAAGGAAAGGTATGGATAGAAAAACTAAGAAATTATATATGATTTAGGAATAAATAGTTCTAGAAGGAGAATCCATGAGGCTATGAAATTGCTAGGATAAGGAAATGAAGATTAGAGAATTAAAAGATGATGTAGAAGCATATAAAATGTTAGTACTCTGTTTTTTCTAGTTGATTGAAGAATTGGAGATAACAATGCCTTGAAAAATATTAGACAGAGCTAACCATTTTACTTACATAAATTTAAAACTGCAAGGAACCATTTTAATCCTAGTAGTCTGTTATCTTTCTGTTTTTATATGAGAATAGTTACTAAAGACTGCTGTCTGTGGTACCGGAAAACTGGAAGAGCTGTGCTCAGCTACCCATAAAGAACAGGCTGCGTAAACCTATAAGGAAATGTGCTTTTAGTTTGTGCTTAATTCTGCTCTAAGGAAATGGGGACTAGGTCGATTGATCCAGGACTCATAGAGTTTATGTAAACCTAAGCATTCTTGATAATTATTAACAATGATTAAAGCCTTCATGATGTAGCTTTGGTAAATAAAAGACTATGTTCAGGCTCTCTCTGATTATTAAGTTGAAGTTGAAGAATAAAGAATACTGAGAATCATCAGGGAACAGAGAGAACCTGAACTAGCAACTTACATCTATTATTGACTCTGATTCATTATTGAATCAGCTCAGTTCTCATTCCAGTCTTTCTCAGGACCCTTCCAATGCTGAGGTTGGACCTCAGCAGACTGGTTTCTTTGTCCAGCTCGGCCTTGGGACTCACAGTTTATGTAACTTCACAGTCTTGGAGAAAGGGGCTTGAAGTCACACTAAGTCTAATATTAAAGAAGATAAGACTATATATTTTTATTTGGTGTCCTGACCCTCTATACTTCTCTCCTGCCCCTCCTTTTTTCCTTCCCCATTTTCTGTCCCTCTCAGGTCCCTCTCTCCCTCTACCTTCTGTGATTATTTTGTAGTATTGAATCATCAACACTTTGGTCTCTTTCTTCTTAAGCACCAAATAGTTTGTGGGTTGTATCGTGGGTATTCTGAGCTTTTGGGCTAATATCCACTTATTAGTGAGTACATATCATGTATGTCCTTTTGTGACTGGGTTACCTCACCCAGGATGATATTTTCTGGTTCCATCCATTTGCCTGCAAATTTCATGAAGTCATTGTTTTCAATAGCTGAGCAGTACTCCATTGTGTAAATGTACCGCACTTTCTGTATCTATTCCTCTGTTGAGGGACATCTGGGTTATTTCCAGGTTCTGGCTATTATAAGTAAGGCTGCTATAAACATAGTGGAGCATGTGTCCTTGTTATATGTTGGAGCATCTTTTGGATATATGCCTAGTAGTGGCAAAGCTGGATCTTCAGATAAAACTATTTCCAATTTTCTGAGGAACCTCCAGATTGATTTCCAAATCAGTAGCAGTGGGAGATGAGGAATTGGGGCTAGCCACAAGAAAGTCCCTGACACCAGGGAAGTGAGAGGCTCCAAGCACCCAATGGGGATGACTTTAGCCAAAATACCCAACAAAAGGTAAATAGAACCTGTAGAGACCACCTTCAGTAGATATGTATGCTCCCCAGTAGAGAATGGGGCCACCCACTCATTTCAAAATTGTTAACGCAGAATGTTCCTGTCCAAAGGAAAGACAAGGACAAGAACTGGAACAGAGACCAAAGGAAAAGCCATTCAGAAACTGCCGCACCTAGGGATCCATCCCATCTCCAGCCACCAAACCCTGACACCATTGCTGATGCCAAGAAGCACTTTGCTAACAGGAGCCTGGTATGGCTGTTCCCTGAGAAGTTCTACCAGAAATTGACCTATACAGATGAAGATATTCACAGCCAACCATTGTACTGAGCTCTGGGACTCCAATGGAAGAACTAGGGAAAGGACTGAATGAAAAAAACGTGTATGTATTCACTAATATGCACATATTATCTGTTAAGTCAATGATACCTAAATTACAACCCATAAAATAACAGAATGTATGTATAGAGTAGGATCTAGAGGCAACATATAGATCTCATTCATAAAGGGAAATAAAAGGATATTTATGGATGGATGGGGGTGGTTTTGTAATGAGAAGATCAAGTAGGTATGAGAAGAGGAGAGGAGGTAGTGGTAGAAATATTGGGAGAGATAACTAAAACTAAGAGGTATTTGAGGAGAATTGTTAAAATCTGATACAGTAGAAACATCCTAAAATAAGTATGTATCTGAAGGCTACCTAAATGAAATCACTAAGTGAAATAATGGGGAAGGCACAACCAATGGGTCATCTCTTATCACTCAACAAGGCTTCCTGTACCAGGTTTAGGTTACAGTTAATTGATTTTTTTACCCAAAGGGACCTCAGAGCAAGCTCCAATAAACCTAGGCTATTGCCAAGACTATCAGTTGCTCTATAAGAAATGACAACAAGGCTCTATTGCTGTAGACAACACAGACAGAATTAAAGAAACATGGAGATGTCAGGCAGATTTACATAAAACCTTCATCCCTATATCAATGTCTTTGTTATAGAAAAGTATTCTATATGCTATCAAAAAAGAAATATAAGCACCAAGCCAGCCCCAAATCTTTAATCTATATTGGTGTACTACCTACAAGATATGCTAGGGCAATTAGGTGACACAAATCTTGTCGGAGCAGCCAAATAATAACTGATCTCACTTAAGGCCCACTTCAGGAGATGGACTCTACTCCTAGCATGGCTTGGTGGCCAAGAACCTGAAGCTAAATAGCCCAGTCACTTAAGGAAAGACCAAATAATACTCGTGTGTGTGTGTGTGTGTGTGTGTGTGTGTGTGTGTGTAATGAATCCTAATGATATGTAATATATGTAAGTATGTATATATATATGTTAAAATGACTGAAAATAATATTCTGCTATACTTACAGACTAGTGACTTGTTCAGCTGTCATCACAGAGCTTCCTTATGCAACAGATGAGAAGAAATATTGAAACCTATATCCAGACATTGCAATTAGAGCAGTCAGTTCTAACTGTATCCACAGGTTCAGGGAACGCTGTGGAAGAGAAGACTGGAAGATTGAAAGAGTCTAAGGGGATGGAAGACACCAAGAAAACAAGACCCTATAAATCAACATGAACAATGCTCCCATGAATTCAGAGACTGAAATAGCATGCACAGGACCTGCATGGATTTATAACAGGTCCTCTCTTTTTTTAAATTGGGTATTTTACTTATTTACATTTCAATTTTTATCCCCTTTCCTGGTTTCCCCTCTGGCACCCCCTATCTCATCCCCCCCTGCTTCTATGAGGGTGCTCCCCTACCTACCCATGCACTCCTGCCTCACCACCCTAGCATTCCCCTACATTGGAGCCTTCACAGAACAAAGGGCTTCTCCTCCCATTGATGACAGACAAGTCCATCGTCTGCTACATATGTGGCTGGAACTTTGGGTCCCTCCATTTGTACTCTTTGGTTAGTGGTTTAGTCCCTGAGAACCCTATGGGGTTGCAATTCCCTTCAGCTCCTACATTCCTTCCCGTAACTCCTCCATTGGGGTCTCCATGTTCATTCTGATGGTTGGCTACAAGCATCCACATCTCTATTAGTCTGGCTCTGGCAGAGCCTCTCAGGAGACAGCTATATCAGGCTCTGTTCAGCAAGCACTTCTTAGCATCAGCAATAGTATCTGGGTTTGGTGGCTGTATATGGCATGGATCCCAAGTTGAGGCAGTCTCTGAATGGCCTTTCCTTCAGTGTCTGCTCCATTCTTTGTCCTTGTATTTCCTTTAGGCAGGAGCAATTCTGGATTAAAATTTTGGAGCTGAGTGGGTGGCCCCATCCCTCAATCGGGGACTGTGATTAATCTCTGGATATGGTCTCTAAAGATTCTCTCTCTCCTTTTTTGGGTATTCAGCTGATGTCATCCCCATTGGGTCCTGGGAACCTCTTGCTTTCCTGGCTTCTGGGACTTTCTGGTGGCTACCGCAGTTTCCCATCTCCCACCTCTGTTCAATTTCCTGACCCTCTATGCTTCTCTCCTGTCTCCTCCCATAATTGATCCTGTCCCCTTTTTTACCTCTTCCTTCTCTGTTCCTCCGAAGTCCCTCTTATCCTGTACCTCCCATGATTATTTTATTTCCCCTTCTAAGTAGGACTTTAGCATCTATACTTTGGCCTTTCTTCTTCTTGAGCTTCATATGATCTGTGAATTTTCTCATAGGTATTCCAAGATTTTTGCCTAATATCTACTTATCAGTGAGTACACACATTCTTTTATGACTGGGTTACCTCACTCAGGATAATATTTTCTAGTTCCATCCATTTGCCTAAGAATTTCATGAAGTCATTGTTTTTAATAGCTGAGCACTACTCCATTGTCTAAATGTACCACAGTTTCTGTATCTATTCTTCTGTTGAGGGACATCTGAGTTATTTCCAGCTTCTGGCTATTATAAATATGGCTGCTATGAACATAGTGGAGCATGTGTCCTTGTCTTACATTGGGAAATCTTTTGGGTATATGCCCAGGAGTGGTATAGCTGGGTCCTCAGGAAGTATTATGTCCAATTTTCTGAGGAACCAGACTGATTTCCAGAGTGGTTGTACCAGCCTGCAATCCCACCAGCAATGGAGGAGTGTTCCCCTTTCTCCACATCCTCGTCAGCATCTGCTGTCACCTGAGTTTTGGTCTTAGCCATTCTGACTGGTGTGAGATGGAATCTCAGGGTTGTTTTGATTTGCATTTCCCGAATGACTAAGGATGTTGAACATTTCTTTAGGTGCTGATCAGCCTTTTGAGATTCCTCAGTTTAAAATTCTTTGTTTAGCTCTGTACCCCATTTTTGATAGGGTTATTTGGTTGTCTGTAGTCTAACTTCTTGAGTTCTTATTGTAACTTTGTTTAGTGTTCTTATGGAATTTCTAAATGTACTAATAAATGGGTCTTAACTTTTATGCCTTCTCTTTTTCTCTTTTCCTTCTGTTGGCTTATCTTGTCCAACTCTAATGTGATAAAATTTTTATCTTATTATAATTCTTTTTTAATATTTTTTTAAAAAATGAAGGAATAAATAAATGTAAAATTAACCACTAAAATAAAGGTTAGCAACTGAACTATCATTTAGTTATCATTCCGTGCTGGGAGATGGAAAACCAGTCTTCTACATTAGATGACATTGGATATATCAATCAGTTCAGGACAGATCTAGTGTTCAGGAGTAGTTGACCAACAAATTATGGACTACACAGGGATTTTGTGTGTCTTGTGATTTGGCTACAGTTTGGTGGCTGTTTATTTGTTTCTTTGCTTTGCTTTTTGTGTGATGAACGTTGTTTTTTTAGAGTTTGAGTATATTGTTGTTTTATTGAGTTTGGGGGTTATTTTTTGAAAAAGAACATAAAGTTGGATGAGTAGAGAAGAGAAGAGGATCCGGATGAATTTGGGTGAAGTGAAGAATGTGATCAAAGTGTGTTTGAATTTAAAAATTTTTTTAAATGAGAAAGCATTTAAAAATTAAAAATGTAGGGAGAAGAGACCAAGATATCCAAGATCAACCTCTAGGCTTTGCTCATGAACATGAAAGAACACACACAAATACATACACCACACACATACACACACACACACACACACACACACACACACACACACACAACATGTACAAATTTAAAAAATTAATTAGGTAATTAAATCAGCTAATTTTTCCCACTGAGGGAAGGACAAATGACAGATAAACCTAATAGGATATCAAGTCATGCGATATGGTGACATGGTCCAGAGTGGAAATAAAGCAGACTTCTAATGATTGGGATTTAACAGTATAGAGCCACCCAGGTCACCTGTCAATCCAGACAGCTGTCAAGCTTCACTGAAGGTGAACAGTTGTATGACTTTTTTTAAAAAAAACTTTGAGTATAAATGGAAATAATCAGCAATTCCACATCTATATATTTTTATATATTTGCATGTTATTCACATATATTTGCAAACACTTATTTTAACACAGGAGTCGATGACTTTATTTATGGAAGTTGTATAAATAAAACTAAGGATAATTGAACTTGCAGAATAAAAAATCATTTGAGAACTGTCCACTAAACTAACCACTGCTTAACGGGAGTTTTCTTATCTGTGGCTTTGTGGCTGTAGACATTGTGATGCTTTAGTGTGAACACAACTCTAGAGAAGACACTCATTTGAAGCAAGGAGCTTCTCATGACTAATATGCAAATACAAATCTCCAGAGAGCCAAAGATAATACAAAGTGTTTTAATTATAGAACAATACAGTGGGTGTTAGAGAACCAGTGTATAGATCAGTGTTTGGGACTCCCTAGATTCAGAGTATGTAACTTGTTTCTTGGAATGCTGCATTGAAAATAGTTCAAGTCTTTATTAAGAATAATTGATCTATACTCTGAACATTCAGAACAGATTTTATTGAGATATAACTCACAAAGTGTACAGTTGAGTCATTCCAAGTATACAATTCACTGTGCTAGGTACATAACATTTCTGGGTTTTAGAACTTGTGATATTTGTATCTACATATGAATATAGCAGTACTATGTCACTTTGATCATTTTAATTTATAATTCTGTGATATCAATTACATACAGTCAGCCAGGCAGTGGTGGTGCACATTTTTAATCCCAGCACTTGGGAAGCAGAGGCAGGTGGATTTCTGAGTTCGAGGCCAGCCTGGTCTACAAAGTGAGTTCCAGAACAGCCAGGGCTACCACAGAGAAATCCTGTCTCAGAAAAAAAAATTACATACAGTCTTGTGAAACTATCACATATGTCTAGTTTAAAACATTTCACCATCCCAACTGAGCCATTAAAATATATTAATCAATTTTGATTAAGAAACAATAATTCACAACTTAATTTATGCTCATGGTCACAATCTTCTCCTGCATGTTTAGCTCACAAACATAAGCACAAATTCTCAAACAGAACCTTGAGAGTGGGCATCCTACTACTAAGGAATCTTGTCTAAATGAGAAAGTGGGTGAAGAAAGAATATACCAATAACCTAGAAGAGGAGAGTCTTGTGATTCTAAAACATTTCGAAACTCTGTTTCTACATCTTCATTCTGAGAAAATGTACAGAGTCCAGGTCTGCTCCATTTAACTATGAGTGGGCCTTATATACTCTGCAAAAAGTAAAAAGCAGGGGAAATGAGGGTTCTGATTCCACGACTAGGTGACCAGTAGCCATGCAGCTTCTGCTGGTCTCTGGATTCATATTTGGAACCTCCATGTCAATGCTGTTAGGAAGCCTAATCAATATAGGGAGATCACTGGGAGAAGTGCTGGCTGAAAACATCCACTGATCTTATAGCTGACAGTCATCATCTATCTCCAGACATGTAGATGAGATGCTCTCAGAATAGTCCCAGCCCCACTCTCTGACCAAGCCTCATGAGGGATGCTGAGTGATAAGTAACTAGATTAGTTATGTCAACTCCCTGAACCATGAGCAACCATAATAACAAATGATCATGCCTTTTCATACCACCCAATTTCAGACTGTTTGTTATGTAGCATTAGGTAACCACAACAGTCAGTGAACTGATCAAGACATGACAGGTGCATGAAGTACATGGGGAGAAATCAGCAGACCAGAAATGAAGGTTCCCTCTGTTTTCCAAGAACTGAAAAGAAGAAAGGAGGATTTGAGCATTTTTATGTACTTTTTTTCCTGTTGTTATGATTCAGAAAGCATTTCAAATAAACTTAAAATTTCTACACAGAAGGGAGAGATAGTAATTTTTGTAAAGCAACATGGACAGACTTTTAAGTTCTTCTATTACTCTTTTGCTAATGTGGCATAGTTCTTAACTTTGGAACAAGATTATTATTTCTGACTTTCATTAATAAGAATTAGTACATTTGCCATAAATAATCTCAATTAATTTTGCACATTCGTTTAGACATATGTTATACACCTAATAATTAGCAGGTGGTTTTCTAGAGATATAGTAGTTAATTATATATAATACTTACACTCAAGGAATTTGCAACAAAACTTATGGGAGCATCAATGAAGTCAACAGCAGTAATGATACAGTATGTCAAACTCACTTGGATGAGTACAATACAAGATGTCACAGGGTCATGTCTTCAGCTCTCAGGAAAAGGTTATGGTGGTGGTTGTCAGAGAAAGATCCTTAGAGGGAGGCCAGGCTATACTCATTCCTGAAGGAAGGCGTTGAGAGCTCATTCAGTGGGATTCTAGAGCAGATGAATAATGTGTCAAAGAGGCTAAAGTCTGGGCAGAGTACAGAATGTGCACAATTTAAAGGTAATATTACAAATAATGCATTCTGGAAACTGTGTCAATATTGCTGGAACACAGATCACAAGGCAGAGGAACAAAGCAGAACATCACAATTGCCTCTGCATGTTAATAACAGTATGCTATCTCCCCAGGGTTTCGGGAAAGTACTGAGTCCTTTTCATGATGAGAGATCACAATGATCATATGTGACCATGATGTGGAGAATATATCTGAGGGAGACAGACTCAGTTAGCTTCAGGAAAAGCAGATCCTGTGTATGCATTTGAGAGTGCAAAGCCTATGGTGATGCCCATGTGGCATTTTGGATCAAATGCCCTCTGTGTTGTAAAAGCAGAGGGTGCTTTGATAAGCTTGCAACAGATTTCAACCACAAACGATCTCTTTTAATGAGGAATGTCTGCCACAGCAGTAACTTATATGAAAACAAAGCTTGGTATGTATGTATCTGTGTCAAATGAATATTCATGCTTCATGAGTCATTCCAAATTTTTTATACTATAACCTTGAATGAAATGGTCTGGGCACTATTGATTTAAAAAATGACAACCCTTGGCATATGAGCCAATGTGGCATTGCAAATTGGAATTTGTTCAGACCCTTTTGAGAGTGATTCCTCCAATTAGAACAGTGTGTATGTGAGCCAACAATGCCAGTGTTCTTTGTATTTAATTACTACTCAAAGATAGTCATTTACTTTCAGCATTATTGATATATATTGTACTCACATATATGTGTAGTACATACATTACATGGTATTTACTATACATATATGCATATATGTATGCATATAAATATGCATATTTATCTATGCATAAATATGGAAAATATGTAAACGGAGCCGCTCAACAACAGAATGTGCTTCTAATGCATTCTACGTACATTCAATGCATAATTAAAATAATTCTTTGCCAACAGAGTAGCTGATTTGATAGGACAACTGCTTTTTTTTCTGCTACTAGCAGAACAAATTAACGTTACTGCGGGGAATGAAAAGAAGTGGTTTGCAGCAATTCATATAATAAATAACCATAGTAGCAGTAGCTATTGTCATTGAGCCAAAATGCTTTAATTTAAATCATTTATACTAATTACTGAAATTGCTAGGGAATCGTTAGGAATAAGTATTTATAGAAACTGAGAGGGAAATTCAGTGTTGTTATAGACTCCATATTCATAATCTTTATTTCACTTTATTTTTAAAAGTTGTTACGAAGAGAATCCTAAGATTTGAAAAGAAAGGTCAGAAGAATGACATACAGGACACTACTCCAATAGGCTTAGAAATAACAACTTCTTAAACTGGAAAAGTAAAATGTTACTATTTTACAATGCATTTATTGTGTTTCAATCTTCCATATCAAGAATGTTGAATATGTTATTCCAAGCTGAATGGAAATCTGGCAAGAAGAAACAAGTGGGCTAGTTACTGTGCCAGGCACTTTGCTTTTAGTCCTTCACTGAAAGCTGGCTTCAAATCAAATCTTTCTAAGTGAGTTTATTCGGACTTCTAAAGGTAGAACACAAAGATTGCCAGGCAGTTGTCCTGAAGGTGAGGTCCAGACAAGATCTTCGCAGACAGCTGTGGCAGTATTGATCAGCCTTGGGGAGATTTCACTAATTTCAATTGGTAAAGGTTGTTACCTTCCTAGGAAAAGACACAAATGTAATATGAGATATAAGTGATCAGAATCTGAATTTTATGGACCCCCCATGACAATGTTTTTGAACTGGAAGGGAGCAGGGTATTGCATACCCACAGAACTCTCTTAACAGAGGAAACAAATAAAACAGAAAAACTGAGTCTCAGCCCTGTCCCCAGATTAGTAAGGGAATTAAAAGTAGAATTCACAGTCCTTGAGGCAAGCTGGAAATCCATTTGCATGACACAAGTCATATTCACAAATTAAATGTGTATAGAAATCAAGTATGTCCCATTGTGTCATGCTTGAATTTTTAGATTTACTTCTCAGAAAATTGGGACATATAAAGCTTTGAATATATTCCTCTGAGTTTCGTGCTTTGTTTTGTTTTGATTTTGTGTGTTTGCTGTGCTTTCATTATTTTTACTATAGCAGGGATGAAAAAACAAAATGAAACAATAATGTAACTTACATACAAAGACATTGCATTATATTATACATACTCTGAGTGAGATGAATTTATTCTTGCTCCATAAAGTTTTGCAAAAAAAATTATTATTTTTTCATATTAGAGATTTCCTAAACTTTCTTATTTTATCTTCTTTTAAATACATCTTTTTTCAAACATGTTAGTATTCTGTCAGCTATGTCTGAACTAAGGGTCTCAAATTTGAACTAACATACACTCTTTTACTTAAATAGAAACTGTTGTTGTTTTAATTCCTTTGTTTGGATTAAATTTCAGGTTATAACTGACCTCAATCTTCAGAATTTCTGTGATTTAATATATTAAACACATGACCTTGGTTTCAATTCAATGACTCTTTTTCCATTGACATGATCTTCTGAATTTCAGTATAGAATTCATGTCAAGTTCCTCTGTTAGAGGCAAAATGAACTTAAGATAAGTTTTATTTGGAGAGGTAGATGCATGAATGTGAAATGTCCATGTATGAGTATGTACACGTGTGCATGCAAGAGTTTGACATTTGAAATTCTTCCCCAATTTTTTCCACCTTAGTTTTGAGTCAGAGTCTCTGTGAATCAGGACCTCTCCACTCTCCCAGGACTAGGTGGCCATGAGGCCAACAGAACCTCTCGTTTTCTGTTCTTTCTGATGGGATCAGAGGCGTGTATGACCATCTGCCTTTTTATGTGTGTCCTGGAGATCTGACTTCAAATTTTACATCAAAGCTTATTCAATAAGGACTTTGTGAACTGTGTCAACTCTATAGGCAATGAATAGCTTTTAATAACACATTCTATGTGGTCATTTTGATTTTTCAAACAACTCTAGGATTTATAAACATAGAACTCTTTTTTTTTTTTAACCAGATTCTCTTTTTTTAGCCAAGATTTATTTGTTTTACTATGTGAGTACAGTATCACTGTCTTCAGACACACCAGAAGAGGGCATCAAATCTCATTACAGATGTTTGTGAGCCACAATGTGGTTGCTGAGAATTGAACTCAGGACCTCTGGAAGAGCATTCAGTGCTCTTAACCGCTGAGCCATCTCTCCAATCCAAATATAGAACTCTTAATCATAGTTCAGCAAACTATTTGTTCCACAGTTTTATAATTAACTGTATTAAAATTATGTCATTAATATTAAGACAATACTTAGGCAAATTGCTTTCATTTTACTAGTCATTTAGAAAATGCCATTTGGCAGAAAACGTGACTTGATTTATGACCTGATTTGTGCATCAAGTTATTCACTATATAGTTGGCACAGTAGACATTCACTATGCCACAAAATATAGTTTACTACATGCTATAAATCATAGTTTGTAATACTACACATATGTCAAACGAACAGCTTAGAACCTATGAGAGCCTCAGGATTTATTTAGACAGCATCATTCTTTTTATATAGGAGACCTGTAGCCTATAGTATGGTGAAGGTCTATAGCAGTTTAGTTTGCTACATGTGTGTTCTGTCTTGAAATAATTGCTGCCATTCAAAAAATAGGACCAAAATCGAAGGTTTGCTCTTCCTCTTCCTCTGCCTCTCTCTCTCTCTCTCTCTCTCTCTCTCTCTCTCTCTCTCTCTCTCTCTCTCTCTCTCTCTCTGAAATACAATGGATTAAAAAATCAAGTCATTGAGAATGGAATTAAAAATGGGTTAGAATGAGTATCAATTAAATGGTATACATTCAATAGGACAGTTAATGAACTCATGAACTAGTTAAGTCAAGAGCAGTGTAACAAGGATGTTGGTGAATTGTTCTTGTGTGCTAACTCCTGTGCTGCTGCGTTGTGTGTGCTGGATACATGAATTGTGTTGAGAACACTCGCATTTTCAGTGTAGATATAAATGAAAATGCATGATCATGAAAACATGCACAGGCAGAAATAATTGATGGATTAGCACTTTAAACTGTGCTTTCTTTCTTGATGCCAAAATGCTCTGAATTATCTGGTAAGCTCACAGTGTGAATAGATAAGGATGTAATACTCCAAGTCAATGATACAAAATAAAGCTTATTCTAAAATACAACTGGGGTATGCATTGTGTAACCAGAGCCCTGCTTCTCAAGAATACACCCTACCCTGACACATATATACTTTGCAAAGTCATGTTTAAAAAAATTCAGTCCAAATTTCAGCTACAGGGCTTTATGCCAAGAATAAGCCATCAGATTGAAGGGAGATAAAGATGAAGGTCACAACCTCCCTATTTGATCTCCTATTACTTCCAACCTAAAACTGGCTCATAGGGTAATGTCTATTTCTGTAAGGATTCTTTTCACTGATCTCTGCCTTGTGTCTCCTTTAACAAGCAGCACTGGAGAGCACCTAAGAGTCTACCACGCATGGCATGTATAGGGCTGCAGGGGTGGGGGTGGGGCTCTCTTGGAGGCCCCTGCTGCCACTCCACATAAAGAATTCTGAAGTGTTCACACTTGAAAGAAACTCTCCCCCACCCTAGTGCTCTTGATTAAAAAGGGCAATTCACAACTTGGATTTAAGAGGTCCTTACTCTTGAGGATGGGCAAGGCTTCCTTCTCTTTCCAGATGGTGAATAGTGTCTTATTTCATGGTGTTCTAAAGTTTCTTTTCATGTTATCAAGTAATTGGAGCATGACCCTGACACTGCATTAAACACACCAGCTTTTCCCCATGCTCAATGCTCAGTTTCAAACACAGCTTTAAGAAGAAAACATAACACATTTCTTCATCATGCTTCTCTCTGGCTTCCTTTCTTAGTGTTTCTATGTAGCTCCACACCATCCCCACTCACTGAAGAGTTCAATGTCTCTATAATCGCTCAGGGAAATCATGCAGGTTTCATGTTTATGTGTAGATTTGCTTGGCACAAATCAGTCTGATTCTTTTTCAGTATCATATTTCAATTATGCATACAGGTGCTGAACAGATATGCTGCTTGACCAATGAACTACCTGCTAACTGCTTTTTTTCTAATTTCATTCTCGTCTCACTTTGTTTTCTGCAATCTCTCTTTGGGGGTCTGATCTCTCTGTTGGATTCTATGAGTTGAAATTACTTCTGAGAATGTCACAGGAGTTTCTCATTCCATGTCAGATACAGTTTTTAAGAGCAAGCCAAATATTTGCTCATTGTTCTGTAACTATGTCCTATGAAATACTCATAATGGATTCAGCATCATAGAAAACCAACACATTATCTTATTTTATAAGTCCAAAATGAAATAACTTTATGAGGAATGAATTTCTTCAAGGTTTTATAAAATAGAATTTTATGATGAAAGTATATTTTCTTAGTATGGGTAATTTATGAATAAAATTATAAGCATATAACTTGTCAATTGACTAATCACTAAGATCATTTTTCTACTAATCTATTGTGTGTGTATGTATATGGCTATATTTATGCATGCAATAAGGGCACATGGAAGATAAAGGACAACTTTCAGTATTGGGTCTGTCTTAGTTAGGGTTTTACTGCTGTGAACAGACACCATTACTAACCACCTCTTATAAGGACAGCATCTACTTTGGGCTGGCTTACAGGTTCGGAGCTTCAGTCCATTATCATCAAGGGGGGGAACATGGCAGCATCCAAGCAGGCAGGGTACAGGAGGAGCTGAGAGTTCTACATCTTCATCTGAAGGATGCTAGCAGAATACTGGCCTCCAGGGAGCTAGGACTTGGGTATTAAAGCCCATGTCCACAGTGACACATCTACTCCAACAAGGCCACACCTACTCCAACAGGGCCACATCTAATAGTGCCACTCCCTGGGCCCAGTATATACAAACCATCATCACAGTGTTCCATTCCTCTACTCAGATTGTCAGGTTTAGTGGCAATCCCCTTTACCTAATGAGTCATTTAGATGGTCCACATATAGCATGAGCTTTAACAGAATATAACCCTTGTTTTACTTTACTTTAATATATTTCAGTTTCAGGGATTCATTAAATAAGGGAAGCTATTATATTCTTGTGGCCCTGTTGTACCCTCAGTCACAGAGGTTATGCTGTTGTAGTCTGCAACTACAAAGTACAGGGAACTAGAAAAGAGGAAATTCAATGATAAGGGAGCACTGGAGTCCCTAAAGTTCTTCAACTCGGACTCTTCTAGAGAAACTGTGTGCTTACTTATTTTTTAATTGATTATATTCTTATTTTAAAAATATTATTTATTCTTTGAGAATTTCATATATTAGTACTGTTTTTCTATTATTTCTCACCTTTCTCTCCTCCCTCCAACCCTTCCCATGTGCCTTTCCCTCCTTAAATTCATTGTCTCTTATTCTTAATTGCTATTGTTTACAGATAAATACATGAACACACACTTTGCTGTTATTCACATGTGTATGTTTTGGGGGCTGACACCTTTAGACTCAGTCTATCAGAGAATTTGTTCTGGAGCAGAATTATTCTTCTCTTAGCAACAGTTAATTCCATTAGCTCTTCACCTAGGGGTGGGTCCTTGTGAGAATTCCTCCCTCCACACTGTCACTCAACAGGTATTATCATTTTCAGGTCTTGTTTATGTAGCCACATTTGTGAGATTAACAGGTCCCACTTTTTTCTGATATCTAGAGGATATAGCTTACAGCAGATCCCTGATTCTCGGGTTCTTACAACATTTCTGCTCCTTCTCCTGTAATGTTCCCTGAGCCTACATGTAGGAGTTGGGTTGTAGTTGTATAAATTGAGGTTGGGTATCACATGGTCATTTGTTTTATTTATTTTGAGCAGTTTCATCTGTCTATAATGATCTTCATGTGTGACAGACAGAATTTACTTTGATGATGGTAAGTTCTATTCAGAGTTAAACATCTCTAGTAAGTATGAACCCATTTGCACTGAAGGCTGCAGAGAGGTTCTTCAGCTGGACTCTCTACTTTCGGTCTGTCCACAGAGACTTTGTCTCTACATCTTTGTCTTTGTTGCCCTTCCATTTCTTCCTTCCATTTAGTTGTTATCACTGATTTAATCAAGGCCAGGCCTAGTGGCATGTGATCAGAATTCTAGACACAGACATGGAGGTAGAAGCGGAAAGCTACAGGTTTGGGGCCAGTCTGAACTACATATTGAGTTCAAGGTTGGCTAAGGCTCCTTAGTGAAATCCTGTCTCAAAAGATCAAAACCAAGCTAAAGAACACAAAATAAAAAAACTCACTGGGAACTGGAAATGCTTTTTTGAACAATAAAAAATATTTGAAATATAATTATTTGTACAAAATACACATTTCAGGGACCTGGGAGTCAGCTCAGTGGGTAAATTTGCTTGCTGCCAAACCTGAGCTGACTACCTGAATTCAGGTCCTGAGATCCACATGATGGAAAAGAGCAGCCAGCTCCCAAAAGTTGTGTTGTAACCTCCACACATACCCTATAACATTTACAAATACATGTGTATACAAAAAAAAAAAAAAAAAACCCTGCATGCAATAAAAATTTAAAACCACTAATTTTTGGCACAGAGGAATGAATGCTGTAGTTGAATAAGAATTGAAGGTCTGTTTAAAGAAAATGTACAGTAACTGTGTGGCTGCTATGGGGGATGTTACCTATTTCCTACATTTATCAGTGGCTCTTGGATAAAACATATCTAGTGACAGAACATTATCTCATTGTATCTCATACATTTTACATCACAGCAATAGGAAATTCCTGGGAAGAGATTAAATCATAATATTCATATTGGATGGGCATTTCTCTTCACCTAGCTTTTCTTTTCACTTAAATTAAGCTTTAAAAAAATTGAATACTTTTTCTTCTACTTACCATTAGAATAATACCCAAAACTATTATTCTTGGAATCACATCCCTATTCATTTCAAAAATTTTGAGTGCTTGGAGAATTAAAACTATATTATTTACTGGAATACCTTACATTTGTTTACATCTTAGCTACAATGAAGCTGTTCATCTGTACAGTAAATGTGATATGCTGTGTAACAAGTACAAATATTTAGCTTATGGATTCACTTTGACTCAATTCTGGTATGCTCTGGAGTAGGGCTTCTCAAACATCTTAATGCTGTGACCTTTTAATACAGTTTCTTATGTTATGGTGACCCTCAACCACCAAATTATATTACTTCATAAGTGTAAATTTGATACTGTTATGAATCGTAATGTAAATAATTGACATGCAGGATATCTGAAAACTGACCCCTATGAAAGGGTTGCAATATCACCAAAGGTTCAGCCCATAGATTAAGAACCACTGCTTTGGAATATTGCACAATAAATTAAGACAGGGTTGAAGATCAAATAAAACATATAACCATAGACAAGCAGACAGACAGACAGGAATAAGAAGACAGATAGACAGGTAAAAATAGAAAGAAAGAGACAGGAAGAGATAGACAAATTCATCATTTGCTCTTCAGAGGTACCTGCCTTCTGTCTTATGCATCACAATACACTGTGATTGGTTTCATAATGAATGGTACATGAATTCATGAACCAGTGAATAAAATATATGGTCAATCTTTCAAAATGTTTTCCTGCCTATTAAGAGAATTTTAATATTTTTCTTGAAGCATGTTTTTGAAGCATATAAAAGTCAGCATAAACTTTATAAATATAACAATAATTAAAATATATTTCATGGTTATAAAAATGAAAACAAGTATTCAATGGATATCACCAATAAAGTAAGGTATTTCAAAAGATGACTTGTTTCTTCTAGTTTAGAGTTCGAGAGCACTTGACTTCTCAGGGGAATGAGTTCTTCAGACCTCTGCCTTTCTCTTCACCTCTGCTCTTCCCAGGACTGACCTAGTGAGAACATGCTTCATTTAAAATGCTGATCACAAAAAAATAGTAATACATTGATAAAACAATCATTTTCTTTTAAATTTCGCTCATTTACTTTTAGCTCAAATGTGATTTGACAGTAGAAATTAAAATCTGTTTCTTCTCTTTTTTCTTAATTCTTCTCTTACATATGATATTGGATTGCAGTTTCCCCTCACTCCCCTTCTCCCAGCCTCTCAGTCACCTAGCTCTCCCTCTCCACCAGACCCATTCCCCTCAAAAGACAGTAGACCTCCCAGGAACATCAACCAAATATGGCATAACAGGCTGCCATAAGACCAGGCAAATAACATCACATCAAGGACTGGACAAGGCAAACCAGAAGGGGAAAAGGGTCAGGGACAGCCCTCACTTACCACTGTTGGAATTTCCACATGAATACCAAGGTACTCAGCCATAACGTATTGATATAGGACTTAGGCCAGACCTATATAGATTCCCTGAACTCTCAAGTTCCTATGATTCCCTGTAAGTTGCTTCTGTGGGACATATTCTCCTGGTGTGTCCCTGACCCCTCTGGTTCCTCCAATCCTTCCTTCCTCCCCATCTTCCTCAGGACTCACCAGGTTCCACCTAACGTTTGACTGTTGTGCTCTGCACCTGCTCCCATCCATTGCTGAATAAAGTCTCTCTGATTTCTTTGATGATGATTCTGATAGGCTATGGTCCCAGAATACTCTGCAGGCAGGGCAATTTGTATGTCCAAGGTTGGATTAATGTCCCAATCTCTCTGCTTCAGGCCTTGCCTGGCTAACAAAGATGGCCAGTTAAGGCCTTGTGTCCTGCATTACTAGGAATCTTTGTTAGGGTTACTCTCATAAATTCTATGGAGTTTCCTACATTTGTTTTTATTGCTAGATATAACTAAGGTTTCTTTACCTATGTAAAAATCATCAAAAGGCCACAGACGTTTTAACTGAAACGTGTGTTAAATGTTTTTAAAAATACATTATATGATTTCTAGCCTGAATCAAAGCACGCCATTCCATATGTGGTTTGGCATGAACATCTTAGAGGTGAGCAACCTTACGTTTAAGGATATAGGAGAATTTGAAATATTTTAGAAATTCTTGCTTCCTCTAACCCTCAGAGATTAGAATGAAATGCCCGCTAGTTCTGACACATTTCTATCAGATTTATTCAGACTTGCCTCTGAATGTAATTTAGATAAATATTTGATTTGAAAGGTAGACTTAAAAGTTATATTATACTATTTAAATACTTCTTACTCATTTTAAATAAATTTTGTATGTCTATGCAGAAGGAAATGAGGTTCTGACTGCAAGTAGAAGCTTATTAAACCAGATCCGTTTGAACATCAGGGGAGACACTGAAAGTGCAATTGGTGAATGAGTTCTCCAGGTGTCTGCCCTTATGTTCACCTCAGGTCTTCCCATACCTAACCTGGTGAGAACCTCCTGCTTCATGTAGAACACTGGTTGCCATGTATGTGCCTCATGCTGCCATGTGTATATGGACTAAATAATGCCACAGAACATGGTTGTACTAATGAGGTCAGTGAAAACAAGGTCTACCTCAGTGTTGAGGCAGGTTTCTACCAAGTAGCAGTCTTGTGGCAGGTGTAGAGAAACTGTTTTTAAATTTATTTTACATTCTTATGCAAAAGTGTTTTCAAATCAAACATCCTTCAGACGTCCTTTAACTATTTTCTGGAGCTTAGGAAAAGTGCAGAGCAATACACTTTCAGGTGTACACTGTGGAGTATAATTTGCATACAAATGCATTTTTACTGAAAAAGATCAGGGCAGGGTTTTAAATATGCTTCCACATTGAACTTTTAAGTATCTTGTAAAATTGAATATAATACAAAGTTTGGAATTCTCTCATCTTCTCATTCCATATAGAATAAGGTTCAGTTTTGGGGGGGGGGTTCATGTCATTGAAATTTCTGTAGAGTCACACACATTCAACAACATCAATGAATGTGAGCACTGAAATTTCAGAATCAGAGCATTCTCAGGCCTAATAGAGGAATTTCAAGTTCAGGTATTATCTTCTGATAGAATTGTGTACAAAGTGGTCCATGCCATATAAAACATGATAGAACACATAAAGCCAGGTAGTGAGAAACCCTGATTCAAATTTAGAGAGAAAGGACAGAGAGCTCAGGAGGTAAGCTTCCTTAACTCTTTTCCAGCAGACTTCAGTTTAGTGCTCAGCTCCTCCATTAGGTAGCTCACAAACTCCAGCTATATTAGATACAAAAAACCTTTTAGCCTTGGCAGGAACTCAAATGAAAATTCCATACACTCACACAGACAGAAAAACATACACATACATAAAAAAAATATAAAAATTTAAAAATAAAATAAGTAAAGACAAGAGCAATAGAGGATTACATCCTAATACCTTCACACATGCCTGCACAGGCACGCAGACATAGGGTTACACATTCATGCATGCACACACCCATGCGTGTGCATACCCAGATATACACATACACACATGAGCACATGCTCATACACAATGATGATGATGATGACGATGACGATGACGACGACGACGATGATGATGATGATGGTGGTGGTGGTAATAATAATAATAATAATAGGAACAAGAATAAGAAAGAATCCTTTTTGGACTGAGAGCATCTTAGACCCCAACAGACCTAATGAGGGATACAAATGTGATTGTAAGGTATTTCTATTTTTTTTTATTTTTTTATTTTTTTTTATGTAATGAGAAACTGTGTGTGATACTACATGTTCCTCTATCAGACTGGTTTGGGAAATTGGAAAAAGTTTTAAGAATTTAAAATAATTCAGCTTTTATTTCTTGTTGTAGGTGTCTTTTTACAACTACTGTAATTCAGTAGTTTTCTGCCCATATTTCATACTCCAGAAATGTTATCCAGTGCATTGGGAAGCTGCACAAGTCTTTCTAGTTTTAGGTAGGAGTTGCATAACTTACAACAGAAACTGTAGAAATGGGTAGTATGCTGCACCCAGGGTAAAGTTCCATTGTACAGAAAGTCTTGCAATGGGTAAAAAGCCTGTTGGGCCAGAAAGGGCGCCAAAGACTAGTCCAGGTTAAGATGTCCAGGCCCATTGTGGTGGTTTGTATATTCTGGGCCCAGGGAGTGGCATTATTAGAAGGTGTGGTCCTATTGGAGTAGGTGTGGTCTTGTTGGAGGAAGTGTGTCACTGTGGACATGGGCTTTAAGACCTCATTCTAGCTGCCTGGAAGTCATTATTCTGCTAGCAGCCTTCAGATGAAGATGTAGAACCCTCAACTCCTCCTACACCCTGCCTGCCTGGATGCTGCCATGTTTCTGCCTTCATGATATTGGACTAAACCTCTAAATCTGTAAGCCAGCCCCAACTAAATGTTGTTCATTATAAGACTTAGCTTGCTCATGGTATCTGTTCACAGCAGTAAAAACCTAAGATACCCATGGAGCCCCACAACAGGTATGGGAGATTTCAGGGAGAGGGATGAGACCACATCTGAACTAGGGTAATGTATATAGGTATAGAGAGCCACACCATATGGCAACAGAAGTGGGACAATCCAGTGGGATGTGAACCTTTGGATAGTGACTATCACTGAAGATAGTAGTAAGTTCATAGAGGAAGAATATGAATATAACCTGTGGCCTTGAACACTAAACCTACTGAGGAAAATGGCACATCAATCTTCTTACAGTTTGGTTCTCTCATGAACACTGTACTCCACTGAAGGAAGAAAAGTATTTGAAATAGAAAAAAAAAGGGGGGGAATGCGATGATAAAAACAACTGCAGACATACACATCTCTGTGCATAAACAAAGATAATATGAGAAAGCAAGACAACATATCTCCTCCAAAAATTACTAATCCATGGTCATGACATAATGACCAAATAATTCCAAAGAATGATTATAACTCTGTTGAATCAGCTCAAAGGGGATCGAAAGCACCCCAACAGAATTGAAGAGCTGCATGAAGTAAGGAAGACCATGTAAGACATCAATAAGGAAAGAGAGTTGCTGAAGGAAGACCCAAGTCCAGCAAATGAAAACTCAGTAAGCCTGATTAATAAGGCTCACTGAAAAGTCTCACCAATAGAATGGAACATTTGGAAATGTAGTATTGGGGCTGGAAGGCAAAGTAGAGAAATTGAATCATTCAATAAAGGTCAATGACAAATTTTTGAAAAATATGGAACATTGAAGTGCTTAGAGACACTGGGTAATATCTTAACTCTGAATTATGGGCACCAGAGAAGGAGATGAATATCACAATAATGTCATATACATTCTTTTCCATAAAATCATGTAAGAAAATCTTGTGGAAGAGGAAGACTTGCCCACATAAAAGAAACCTACAGAACACCAAAAAAGACATTATCAGGAATGAAACTCCCCAGGACATATTATACCTAAAATAGGGTCAAAAGCAAAAGGTTCTGAGAGCTGTAAGAGATAAGGGTTACATCACTTCAAAGGCAGGACCATCAGAACAACACCTGATTATTCATTAGAAATATTTTAACCAAGAGGGATCTAGAAAGATAAATGGTTTAAGATTTGAAAGATTATGTTGTATGACACATTTCCTGGAGAGCTATGCAGAAGCCCTTCTTCATTTCAGATTAAGAACCAGTGACAGATCCAACAAAATCCAACTTGGAGAACTAATGAGTTTATTATTAGAGTCATTTTACAGAAGCAGAAATGGCCCACAGGCAGCAGCATCATTCAGTGCCAATTCCAACATGAGTGATGATTCAGAAAAGCTAAGCCCCTAAAAAAACACCCCATAACTTGCAGGTAGCTGGATGGGGCTGAGGGTATCTCTTCTAGGCAGCTCATCTTTTCTGTCAATTCAAGGCAGCTCCACTTGTCTCTGCCTCTTTTAGGAAGTTAAGTTTGTTTAATTATCTTCAGCAGTTCTTACTGCTGGTAGAATCTTGGAGGACAAGGATCCTAGTGCATCTGGTCTGTTCCTGATCATGATGTTTTTGAGTTGTTCACTTCCTGGTATCTAATGATCCTTCTTTAGAACATTAAATAATACACATTCTTCTCAGTAGCCATGAAACTTCCTCCAAAATTCGTCACATATTAGGAACCAAAGATACTCCTAACAAATGTAGGAAAATTAGAATTACACGTCCTATATTCTAGTTGACGACACTGAAATAAAGGTGGGGCTCAACAGATTCAAAAACTAAAAAAATTCACAAACTCATGGAGATCAAGTACTGTATGGGTAGGTGAAGAAAGCAGTAAGGAAATGGAGCAAGTTTTAGACCAGAATGAAAATGAAGTCTTAGCATATCAATCTTTGAATCACAATAAAGTAAGTTTTAATGGAACAAAGGGGGGTATAGTGCTAAATAACAGTGTAACTTTAAAGTTTTAGGAATACAAGAACAAACAAAACTCATAAACAGTTTATTAGGAGAAACAAAGTCAAGACAGAAATAAATGAGAAAAACAAAAAATATGAAGTCAATGAAATGGAGTTGCTTCTTTGAAAAGATCAATAAAATTGATATTCCTTCACCATATTCACCAAAAGGAGGAAAGAGATAACCTAATAAATAAAGATATGCACATTGTTTTAGATATCAGTTAACTTCAAAAAATTGTTTATATATAACTTAAAAATCTTAACTAATCTAAAACATTTAAAGGAAACGGAAACATTTCTAGATGCATATGACACAGCAAGGTTAATCAAGAGGAAAAAAATCATTTTAACTGGTTTATAAACAACAATAAGATTATAGCAGTAATAATAGTCTCCCAGCTTTGAAATTTCAGGATCAAGGAGAGAACATTTCAGAATTTAATCAAAACTCCAAGAGACAACTAATACCATTATTTATCAAATTATTCCTTAAAGTAATAATTGACATTTCCAAGTTTTCTTTATGATACCAGAGTTACCCTGATACCAAAATAAAATGAAGACACCCCCCACCCTTCAGAAGGAAAGAGAAAGAAAAACTACAGATGAATTTTACACCCTAAGTAGATATAGGGAAAAAATAAAATCTTTGACATAATCCAGCATTCATTCATGGTGAAAATCAGGGAGGCTGCACATGGAGGATGTGATTTAATAAATAGAGGCTGTGCATAATAAACCTACAGCCAATGGCATACTAAAAGGAAAAAACCCTCATAGCATTTCCATGAAGATCAGGTATAACACCCAACCATTGAATTGAAGTCAGGGACCCTTATGGTTGAATTAGGGGAAGGATTGAAGAAGCTGAAGGGGCAAGTGACCCCATAGGAAGACCAGTAGTTTCAACTTACCCAGACTTCAGGGAGCTCCCAGAGACTGAGTCCTAACCAGGAGCGTACACAGCACCCTGGCACAAATATAGCCGAGGTCTGCCTGGTCAGGCCTCAGTGGGGAAAGATGCACTTAATCATCAAGAGACTTGAGGCACCAGTGGTGGGGTAGGCCTGGTGAGGGGGAGTGCCCTCTTGGAGGCAAGGGGGATGAGGAATGGGATGAGGAACTGTGGAAGGGAAACTGGGAGGGGGAGGTAATGACTGGAATGTAAATCAAACATACAAACAAAAGATCAGGTCTAAGACAAGGGCTAATCTCTAAACTTCTATTCATTATAGTCCTTGAAGTCTTGTCTAAAGCAATAGACATAAGAAAAGAGATACACAGGAGAAAAGTATAAGTATCCCTTCATAGATGAAATGGTTCTTTACATAAGAGACAATAGAGTTTACCATAAGTTTTAAAACTGACAAGTACATTGAGCAAAATAGCTGAAAATTAATACACAAAATTAATAGACTTTCTATACAAATGGACAACAATGAAAAAGAAATCAAGTAAATAATCATTCATAATAGATCCACCGATAAAATAAAATAAAATAATTACTTGGTATTAAAGCTAACCATGAAAACAAAATACCTCTATACTGAAAATGCTAAGAGATTTAATTAACTGAGGATTAGCGTGGAAGATGGAAACATAACCCTTTCTTTTGTATTACAAGAATTAAGTTTGTGAAAATGACCATTCTACCAAGTCTATAGACTTAATGTAATACAATAATATTCCAATCTCATTATTCACAGACAGAAAAATAATCCAAGAAATTATGCGAAAACACAAAAGACAATGGTTAAATAACAAAAGCAATCTTGAGAAGAAGAATATTGCAGCAAGTACTAACATACATGATTTTAAATTATACGACAGAGCCACAGTGATAAAACAGTATGGTGTTAGCACAAAACCAGACACAAAGATCAATGAGAATTAACTGGACTGAGAATCCAAGTATAAATCCACCCAACATGAGTTAACTGATTTTTATGACTCACAACAAAACAATAAACAATCCAAAACAAAATACCATGGAAAAAAGACAGGAGAAAGGATCACAAATGGTCCTAGAAAAACTGGATTTCAATGCACAGAAAAATGAAAACAAGATCTCTTATAGCATAACTAACCACTTTCTCATTGGACTTGAGACTTGCTTTATAGAAGGAAATTTCATCCCTGATACTGTCATCTTGGCTGATAGCCTGTGGCTGGGGATGTCCTAGCACCAGGGTAGCATGTACTGTTGCTGATTGTTAAATGATCATGTACTCATATTATTCTCTAAATATTTATACTTATATCCATAGACCTGGACTACCCTTGGTCTTGGCTATAGAAACTTCTTTTAGCTGAAGGCAGTGCTCAGGGTCAAGACACAGAGCCGGTCATCCTATTGAGAGGAAGAGGCTGAGTGTTCAGCTCCAAATCCAACATCGTTATCTACCTCCCCATGCTCCAGTGCTCACAAAACATCATGTGAGAGGGAACAGAATGAATAGTTGGAAAGGAATGGTGTGGTAGTTGCTGTCCGCTGAACATAACAGGCAGAGTATTAATAAATTTGTAGAAGATGTCTTTACCTGCACATGATTGAGTAAGCCAACATTCTGTCACAGAGGCAGAAAGTGTTTTTTTTTTTTTTTTTTTTGATCACTTATGTGTATTTGTCACAGAGTCATAAAGGAGAAAGACAGGGGGGAGGAGATGTGTGAAGACGAGAGAGCAATGAGTTGGATGGAGTTAAAGGAGAGAAATGAGGGGTGAGATCATGTTTCATTGTATGTATGTCTGAAATTCTCAAGAAAAAAGAAAATAAAAAATATAAAAAGTAATGCACAAAGTAATGCATACATTGTGATTCCACTCATATCACAAAACATGCAAACATAAGCTTAATTATGCTTTCCAATGCAGTCCATAATACTGGGAGAGAAATCCAGGGAATGGTCAAACTGTATATGGTTCAGGCAGAAGGTTAGACATTATTGAGAACTATTTCATAACAAGCTAGCTGATGTTCTTTGGACATGCTATTTTAATCTCTTTGTATGTTAGCTATAGTATGTGACAAAAAGAATAAATTTTTAATTTTTAAAACATGTCATGTGAGGCCAAAGAGAAAGCAGCTCAATAGTTCAACACTTCCTGTTCTTGTAATGGATCTCCTTTGGTACCTAGTGCCCACATGAAAATTTACAAATGTCTGTATGTATCCTCCAGTTCCAAGAGATACAATGTACTCTAGGGATCCCCACAGGCATCAGGCATGTAATTGGTGTACATATATACATGCAGGCAAAACACTCATACACATTAATAAAAATAAACCAATATGTTTTTAAAAATATGATATATTTGAAAATAATGGAGACAAATGGGAGATACAGTAGTGTGTCCTGCAAAGGGTTAAAATTAAGTGTTTGATACCTAAGTGTACAAAGCTTCATCTTGATACTATATTTTAATGGTGAACCACTTATCTTCAACACTTCTAGTACAGATCAAAACCCTTACCACCGACCTTGTCCTGACACCGGCACATACATGTAGTCACTAACACTTTTTTTGATATATGAGAACTTCGATGTGGCTTTCACCTTCTGGATTTTATATAGGATTGGTTGAAAAGAATTAAAACAAATACTAGCATGCACCTTTTGTAATTCTTTGTTTTCAGAGTCACATTGGAAAATGTGCTGTATCCATTAACCTTTTTGCAAAGAGCAGAAGGTAAGCTCATTAACACCTGACAGCTTCGCAGTCTATGGACACCTAATGAAAAATGCTGCCCCTCCAATCTCTGCATACCTGTCAGCTGCAGTGTTTATTACAAAGGAGAATCGTTATTATGGCTGCCTTACTTCTCCAACACACCCCCCCCATTCTGCCAGTAAATATAAATTAAGAAGGAGCTTGACTTATTACTGTATGAATTTTAATTTTCTCACTCAGTAATTCTATATTGAACAATTGTTAGTTAATGGTTTATTCCATGCATAATGAATGAATTTCTAAGTTCTAGTGAGTGGAGCTTAGTAAGCATCCTATAGAACAGTCATGGTTAAACACCATGCAAGAAGGAAACAACATATTATTGTCTGGCCTGGGAAATGATCCCACACGCTCCTATAATCACAGTATGATTAAAAATGATGATGGTATCATGGAATATTTGTGTAGGAGACAACAGAGTTGCAGGTGGGGTAACAATAATTTAAGACGGAATCCTAAAAGAAAGAGAAGTGAGAACAGTTTCCAGTTGAGAATAGAATCAATCAGAAAGAGGATGTCCTCCCAGCATGTAATTAATGGCCTGGGATTTTACTCAGTAATTGGTTATTACATAAGCCTTAACCATTTGCTGATGAGTAATGCGGAACTCCCTGGAGTTGCCTGCCAATCCTCCACAAATGAAGACAACAGAGCATGCACCCTTCCCCAATTCCTCTTAAGCTATCCGTATCCAGATAATCCTTATAGTTTGTATCATGAGTGAACTGCTAAAATCCTCACTTTGTGTGAAATCAACTTCAGGTAGCATTTGCTGATATGTATAAGCATTTCTTATTGGGCTTCATTTTATTGTCATTTCCAGATACTTAATTTTGTTACAAATTGGAGTTTGGGGAAACTGCCTGCAGCAATTTGTGTCACTTCTCTCATGGCAAGTGCTTATTTCCAGTCACGCTGTTACATTGTGATCATTTAAAGGACTAGTTCAACTGTTTTTATGATTATCATATGTTATTGTGGTCTGTGATCAGTGATCTTTGAAGTTATCAGTGTCTTTGTAGGTGAGCATGCCACAGACCCGTCCACAAAGGACAGCAAAATAACTAATATCAGCTGTGTGTATTTTACCTGTTCTACTGTTGGTGGTGGTAGGGTGGTTCTCTCTCTCTCTCTCTCTCTCTCTCTCTCTCTCTCTCTCTCTCTCTTTCTCCTCTCTCTCTCTCCTGTTAAATAACAATTTTTAAGTTGGATGAATTACTTATTCTCCAACACTTCTAACTATTTGAGTGGAAAGAAGCTTCACATTTCTGACTGTAAGAGTTAGAAAACAAACCAGAATCCCCATAGCTCCCAGGGACTAAGTAAGCCACAAACAAAAGAGTACACATGGAGGGACCCATGGCTCTAACTTCATATGTAGCAAAGAATGGCCTTATCTAGCATCAATGGGAGGAGAGGCCCTTGGTCCTGTGAAGGTTCAATGCCTCAGTGTAGGGGAATGCCAGGGCAGTGAGGTGGGAGTGGGTGGGTGGGTGGGTGATATAGAAGCAGGGAGAGGGGATGGGATAAGGGGTTTTGTGGAGGGGAAGCTGGGAAAGAGGATAACATTTGAAATGTAAATAAATAAAATATCCAATTTAAAAATACGTGGGAAAAAAAGAGTTAGAAAAGTTCAGGCTGTGAACATAGAAAGCAATCTGGGCCAAACCGTGGCCTCTTATTCTAAATAGCCAAGCTATGATTTTATTGGAAAAGTTCATGGAGGTAGGTAGGTGTTATATTGTAGTGAACACAAATACTATATTGAAGATACAGAACCTCTCTCCTAAAAAGGAGAAAGTTTTGAAGAGCAGAGTCGATAACCAAAGTAGCCAGTGCATGTATTCCTTTTATCCAGCTGATCTGGAACAAAGTCTTAATTCTCTTTGGGTATACAAGAGCAATCAGGGTAAGGCAACTGAAACATAAAAAGTTTAACACATCTGTGAGTATATGAGCACCTCAAATTAGAATCAGTAAACTATTAAAATTGGAGAGAAGGGAATGAAGTTGGGAGAGGTAGATTTTATAACCATTAGGAAGAGGAGTTGGGAGGTAAATATGATCAAAATACATTGAATAGAATGCAAAAAATGAATTTAGAGATGTTATGATATTTGAAAAGTTAGAAATTGACCTAAGTTAGTGTCTTTTCTATAACCAACATGGAGAGTTGGACCTGCACATGCTGACGTGAAAGCCACTAGAAATGATCTGGAAGTGTTAGCTCAGATGCCTGCTGGCTGTGTTACACTAAACAGATTTTATATTGAACTATGAGTCCCAAGTTATATAGAAATCCTTGCTTGCCTTCTAAGCTTCAAAGGATAGTTTGATGACATAGCCTGATTTGTATGTTGGTGATAAATACTATGACCAAAAGCAATTTGGGGAGGTAAAAGCTCATCTGGATTATACATTCCAATCACAGATCATTGTAAATGGAAGTCAGGGCAGGAAGCTGACGCAGATACCATGAAGAGGCACTGCTTATTGGCTTGCTCTCTATGGCTTGCTTAGCTTGTTTATATATCCCATGACCACTTACATAGGTACTGTAGTACTGTTCACAGTGATCTGGGCCTTTGAACAATAATCTTCAATCATAGACTATGCCAAATGCTTTTTATACAGAATAATCTGATGGGAGCATTTTCTCATTTGAGGTTCCCTCTTCTCAGTTGACTCTAGCTTGTATCCAATTAACAATGCATTAACCAACACATCTCGCTCTGTTACTAGCAACTAATAGATGACTTTTCAGTTGAAGTCAGTGCTCAGCTATCATTCTCAAAATTCTTAGACCCTGAAAAATTATACTAACTCTGTTCTTTCTTTTTGCTATCAGTACAATAGCAAAGCTTAGATGACAGCACAATTTTTACAATGCACGTTGTTGAATATGTGAAGCCTGGTCTTGAGACTCACTGCTGAGCAAAAGGAGCCCTTGCAAAGATTACTGCCCACTGACTATGCACCTGGTAACCCACAACTATGATAGAAATATTTAAGACTATCTTACTTGTATTCCTTTTTTTTTCTTTTTTCTTTTTTATTTATTTATTTTTTTGATATTTTAGTTACATTTCCAATGTTGCCCCCTTTCTAGGTCTCCTCTTTGGAAACCACCTATCCCATTCCCCTACCCCACGTCTATGAGGGAATTCTACCTCCCACCCACCCGCCCATCCACTCCCATATTCCCACCTTGACATTCCCCTTTACTGGGGCCTCTCCTCCCCCAGATGGCCAACAAGGCCCTCCTCTGCCACATATGTGGTCTGAACCATGGGTCCCTCCATGTGTATTCTTTGGTTGGTGGTCCAGCCTACATGAGGACCGGGTGTGTGTGTGTCAGGCCACTTGACACTGTTGCTCCCTCCATGGGGCTGTAGACTCCCTCAGCTCCTTCGGTCTCTTCTCCAACTCTTCCATCTGGGACCTCACTCTTAGTCCAGCAGCTACTATAAAGTGAAACTTGGGTATTCTGAACTTTTGGGCTAATATCCACTTATCGGTGAGTACATACCATGTTTGTTCTTTTGTGACTGAGTTACCTCGCTCAGGATGATATTTTCAAGTTCCATCCATTTGTCTGCAAATTTCATGAAGTCATTGTTTTAATAGCTGAGTAGTACTCCATTGTGTAAATGTACCACATTTTCTGTATCCATTCCTCTGATGAGGGACATCTGGGTTGTTTCCAGCTTCTGGCTATTATAAATATGGCTGCTATGAACATAGTGGAGCATGTGTCTTTATTACATGTTGGAGCATCTTCTGGGTATATGCCCAGGAGTGGTATAGCTGGGTCCTC